>MU699539.1:0-15937 GCA_026770625.1 Nicotiana glauca | reverse complement strand
GCCCCCCCCCCCCACCATGGAATCACGCAGTACTATATACATATATGAGTGTAGTGAATTAGCTTCAATCCTCATACCATACAAAATTTCCTCTTCTCTGATCAGCTAATTTTTTGTTGAACTTTTCTATATACACTACATTTCAACCCTTTATATAATGGAAATCACGGTTGTATGATTTCTTTTGTTGTTTTTTTTCTGATTGTTTGTTGAAACATAGTGTTTTTGATTGACGCTTAAATGTTAAATACAAGTTGTTTGTAAACTCATTTTCTTTAACTGAAAAGTTGTATATACAGAATTACAAATATACATATACTTTGTTTTGTATTATTGGAAGGTTAAGAGAGTGAGATGTTGGATCTCAATGTAAATGTAATCTACGATGAAAATTACATCGTTGACGAGAAGCTTCCGGAAGGTTCTGTAGCTGATCATGAATCAGGGACGTCCAATTCATCATCGTTACGAAATGCGGAGGCTACAAGCAGTGCCGGAGGCGACGATGACACGTGTTCAACACGCGCCAGCAACTTGTTCGCGTTCAATTTCGACATCCTCAAATTTGGAGGAGTTGATGCAACTAGCAGGAGCAGGAGCAACGAGTTTGTGACTCGGCAGCTGTTTCCGGTTCATGACGGAGAGTTGAACCGGCCGGGACAGACCGATCGGGTCAATTTCAACTCCGGTCGATCCGGTTTTGGAGATGAGCGAACAGTAGTACAACAACAGCCGCAGCAAGAGAAACCGCAAGTGAAGAAGAGTAGGAGAGGGCCAAGGTCCAGAAGTTCACAGTTCAGAGGCGTTACTTTTTACAGAAGAACTGGTAGATGGGAATCACATATTTGGTTAGTTCTCCACCTGTAAAACTTTTGACTAGATCATACTTCATTTATTATCAAAATGATATTTGCCTAATCAGATTGCTTATTAGGTACTTACATGTATTTCTTGATAAACATTAATTGGTACTTTGATAAAAATGTTAACTAACTTAGCTATACATTTACATTGTAATGAATGTTTTACATCATCAGTATAATTTAACTTGTTATAGCAATTCTAACCGTTGTTCTAGGATACAAATCAATTCCTATATTATATAGAGTTACCAACAATTATCTTTTAAATGAATTGATTGTGTGAAACAATTTTGCACTATTAGTACATAGAACTTAAATTCATGTATTAATATAACTGCTATTGGATGTAGGGACTGTGGAAAACAAGTATATTTAGGTATGAATATTGCTATTTTAACTATTACCAATTTTGTTAATTTAGTTGTTATTGTGGTTTTTCGTGCTAAATGTTATTCTACTTTTTCTATTTTTGGTAATTTTTGATTGGTTTTTGTTGTTGGTTTATACTAGGTGGTTTTGATACTGCTCATACAGCAGCAAGGTAAACCAAAAGTCATCTCAAATCTCAGAGTTGTCAGATTTTCAGCTTTACTTTATTTCCCTTACTTCATTTGGTTGTATCAATTTTCTTCTCCATTGTATAGGGCGTATGACAGAGCTGCAATTAAGTTCCGGGGTGTTGATGCTGATATCAACTTTAGCATAAGTGATTACGAGGAGGATATGAAACAGGTCAGAAATGCAAAGATTCTATTGTGCTAATCTGTTAAGGTGTTGCACCCTTGTCTAGACTGGTTCATAATTGTTTCTGTATTAGTTGGCGTCGATTATGTGAATCATCTGTATCTATTATGAACTATTTGAACTCTCTTTTAACGCAGATGAAAGACCTAGGTAAAGAGGAATTTGTGCACTTGCTGCGACGCCATAGCAATGGTTTCTCAAGAGGGAGCTCCAAATTCAGAGGAGTGACGCTGCATAAATGTGGCAGATGGGAAGCTCGGATGGGACAGTTCCTCGGAAAAAAGTAAGGAACAAGCTCATTTGAATAGCTTGTAGAAGTAGATTACAGCTTAGGATAGTAATTGGTCCAATCTGGGAAACAAATCAGTTAAACATGCCTATTTGAAGAAGAAATTGTTGGTACTATAGTATTCACGGTGGGGATTGCACTGCTTGAATTGCAGGTATATATATCTTGGGCTATTCGACAGTGAAGTAGAAGCTGCAAGGTCCTAATGATATTGAATTACCCTCTCTCTGATAGTGAACCTTTTACCTTAAATTCTCAACTTCAATCTTGTGTTATCCAACCTGCATTTCCCTTTTTGTTTTCTATAAATTAGGGCTTATGATAAGGCGGCAATCAAAACTAATGGCAGGGAGGCTGTTACCAACTTTGAGCCAAGTGCATACGAAGGGGAAACAACCTCTGAACCTCAGAAAGAAGGTTTGCTCAAATGCTCTTGCTCATTTCCAAACTAATGTCACTAATTCCAAGCAACAGTGAATTATCTATATCTTGATCTATCTCATTTGTGATGCCCATGATGCAGGTAGCCAACATGATCTTGATCTGAACTTGGGGATGTCGACCTCTTCTTCCAAGGAAAATGACAAGTTGGGAAGCTCCTACTATCATCCTTATCATATGCAAGATGCAACAAAATCAAAGGTATTAGCATAGCAATTGGTGCAGATTCAATTGGATTAAAATGTTCTGTTTTTGGTTCTTGGTAGTCTTCTATTATTCCTCTTTCACAAAGTTCATTTGCAAGAGACTCTTAGAGTAAATTCAAAACTGAGGATATATTACTGGTAATGAACATGAACCGTCTTTTGTTGATTCGATGGCTTTTCCAATTCATTCATAATTGTGAAGAAACATGTCATGAACAACGTTAATCTTTCTTTGTTGTAGATTTAATTAATTTATGCTCTTTAACCACAGATGGATAAACCTGGTCCAGTAATAGTTGGAAGTTCACATCTCAAGGGACTACCAATGACGTCCAAACAAGCTCACTTGTGGAGTGGAGCTTATTCTAATTTCTCTCCCACCTACGAGGTAAGATATTGACTCAACCCTCAGTCAAATATTTGGGGCCAAAAGAATTGATGTTCCCATTTAGAGTTCTTTTTCTCCACTTGGAACTTCTGGTCAAATATGCATGTCTTCAGTTGCCAAAATAGACATCTTCAAGTCCCCCCTTTTCCCTCTAGTGCTGGGATCATATAAAATTTAATGATGAAGACCTTTTCTTTGCATTTCTCTTTATTTTGTTGGGGTTTTCTGAAGGTGGATAATGTTAAAGAAGGCTCGTTGGTTTACAACATATTACTACAGTTAAAGCTTTAAGTCTTAATTAAAATCATTTGGCAGGGAAGAGCATCTGACAAGAGAAAGGATATAGGTTCATCACAAGGACCCTCAAACTGGGCACTGGAAATGCCCAGTCAGGTTGATACAACCCCAGTTTCAATGTTCTACACTGCAGCATCATCAGGATTCTTAACTCCGGCTACTGCTTTTATCGCTTCTTCAGCATCTCCGGTGGCACCCTCAACAAATGCGTCTCAATACTATTACCAGTTCAGCCCCTACATACCACCTCCATAACATATATTCCTTGGTAAGTACTAGTAATATAGGGTAAAAAAAAACATAGTCATCGATTTCTTTTGGAACATTCTAATGTCAATTGGATGACATCTTTATGGATTGGATTCTTTTATACTGCTTTTTGGATCTGGAAAGTAAAGGTTCAAATTCCCCTGATACATCTGTGCTTTTCTTGCAGCCTTACTGTTATGATCTTTGGTGCAAAGTTCCATTATTGATCGAATTTTATCATAAACATATACTGTATAACAGAGTCATTCTTCCACGGACTCCATAGTGCCGTAGATATGGTTAGCGGAAGTGCTAAATTCCGAACAGGTTTAGAAGGGCACATGTACGGTTCCATCAGCACCTCCTTTTTGCTGTTTCATTTAAAAAGAAAACTGATTTTGTCACATTGAAGTAGTAACTTTCTTTTTTGAAGGGATTGAAGTAGTAACTTATGAATCTTTTTTCTTTTTTTTTTTTTGCTAAAAAAATTATGAACACTAGACAAAATACAAAGAAAAATATCAACAATACACGCCGTCCTTGATCTTAGACAGGCTTTAAAAATGGAGTGCGACAAAAGATATTCCCAGCATGCATGTAACCATAAGTTTGTCTATTTCATGGAACCGTAAGTTGGTCTATTTCTCGCTTTACAGGTGATATGCAATGTCTGCACTTCTGGCTAGCAACTACCTCTCTTTTCACCTTTCCACTCTTTTTTGACCACACTACGCCCCTGGGGTTTCAAATGCTCCTTTGTCCTAAGCTCACTCCTATATGATGTTCCTCAAACAGAGCCTTTGCCTTTGCACTCCCATGAACAATAATATCTACAACTCCAGCACGTATGTCTGCGGTAGGCGGACAGGAACCTAGATAGGCTTTTTCCCTTTAGTGTGGTGGACCCAAAATCCAGTTGCCTAGCTTTGACTCAGATTTGGTACTTCTGAGGCTTAAGGTTTTCTTCTTTCTGATAGGTTGCCCTTCATATAGATCTATTGCTTTAAGTTTAAAACACACATTAAAACTTGTGCTACTGTTTCAGACGCGCTATCTGATGAGGGAAAAGGCTCGAAACTTAGGAGTTCCTTTATGTTTCATATCGTCTCATCTGCTCCAAGAATTTTGGCGCTCCCTTTGCCTCTCATGCCTATTGTCATTACTTGCTTGTTCTTACTTTTTAGAAGTACAATAGCAATAGTTACGCCTCAATTTCAAATAAATTGAGATATAGATTATACAAATATTTACTATCCATATTGTTTAAGATTGTTTTACGAGAAACCAAATTATCACATTGAACCAAAAATCGAACTGAAATCAATTTGAAAAGTGGGTGTTGTGGTATCTAACTATCTATATGTAGAAATTTTAATTGTAATTTTACATAATTTCGTTTTCTCTTTCCATCTTGAGCTAAATCTGCTCTTTATCAACATTCTTTTTAGAAAATTTAATTGTATTTTTACATAATTTCGTTTTCTTTTTCCATCTTGAGCTAATGACATTTGGTATAAGGGGCAGCACATTTCCTTGCTTCTTTAAACAAGCACGCTTCAGTAAATATATCTTCATTGACTTTTCTTCCCAATTATACTAAATTACTACTTCCACCGTTCACTTTTACTAACATTTCACGCCCCTTAAGAAATAATAAATAAAGTGAATAATTTACCATGATACTCATAGTAATTGAGGCATATTTTATTAGATTTGAGAAAATGATTTGAAATGAGTAATAAATAATGTGGATATAACAGGAAAAAAAAAAATTCACCAGGAAATGGAATCATAAAAGGCAAGATAGCAATTAATGCATATGAATAGACCTAATCAAACATGAATAACATTCCAATCGTGAAATTGAAAAACAACAGGTTTAGGCAACGATGTCAGCACTCAGTAGAAGAGGCAGTGAAATAGAGGGAACTCAAAGCTTATTAATTTCTCGACACGAGCGTTCACGTGTATGCCGACTCATATATATGCCGACTCATATAATACATACGTCTATAAAATGCTATCAATATTATTAAAATGTTTTTTGACTAATTAATATATGAAAGAATAAATTACAAGTTTTTGTGAATGATCAGTATTAATCCTGGTACAATAATCAAGGTCAAGATAATTATTGTCATAACTAACGAAAACGAAAAATCAAAATTTACTTAGATACATATGATTTTTAATTAATATGACTTTATAAGCTAAGTACAAACGTGTAATTAGACTTATCTCACCAAATAGTTCCTTGTAAATGATATTTTTTGGTGTATTTTTCTTTCATCTATTACCAAATACCAGAGCTAGTTCGCTCTCATGACTCCAAGTACCGTAGCATCATCTTGGCTTACTTTATTACCGATAGTCATTGGAGGATTATCTTGTGTTACTTTTTTAATAGAAATTTCTCTATCTATAGATTAATTGTTATCCTTCATTGGAAAGAATAATAGCTCCTCGATCATTTCGTAGGTTTAAAATTTCCTTCTTTGGTGGCTTTTCAATTAATCCTTTATAAGTAACACTTAAACATATCAAAATTTGATTGTTTGTTCCCAGCCAGCATAATAACATATGCATATTTTCTTTAAGGAAATTTTACCTCCTATAGCAAAGGTTGACACCTTATTTATTATAAATAAATACACTTTTAAAAAATTATCTCCTATAGCTATCTTTTAATTTTTATAGCAAAATATTTATTTTTGGCCACTTCCTACCTTTAAGCCATTAAATACGCTGTGTATTATTTTTCTCTTTCCTTCTTTCTTTTTTTTCTCTCACAAAATTATCCTATAGGAAGTAAACTTCTCTCTCCAATTTCTCTCCGTCACAGCGCCATTCTCTTCTCCATTCTCTCTATCAATGATTCTCCGTTGATTCATCTTCATTGTCTCTCTCAATTTTTATCTTTTTTTGCTCCAAAGAGTTGTGGCAAGTAAGAAACAAAGATCTGAAAAAAAAAAAAAAAAAAGATAAAAGAAAAACAAAGATCTGGAGAAATACAAGTGCATATCTCAAAATTTTAAAAGCAGAATGAGAGATTCACTACCTGGAGGACTCAGTGGGCGTAGGTACCGGTGGTGACGCCCCACATGGCGGCGGCCTGGATACCGATGGATTGGGGACGAAGTTTGCGGTTGAGGAACTTGAAGAGTTTGTTACCTTTTTTTATTGTATTTCAATGTATCTCGTTGTATTCTATATATATTATTGTATTCACTCTCTTTAGTTTTTTCTACTTTTTTTAATATATTCACTGTATTTAACTGTATTCAATGTAATTATATAATTTCAAAGCTTCACTTTGTTTTGTTGTTTTGTCCAGCAGTATGTGTATTGTAGAATGTATTCATATGCTTTTCAATTAATATAATTTATGTATTTAGATGTATATATGTATTCAAATGTATCTGCAGCATGTATTTATATGTTTTTGCACTATAGAGGACATGCTATACTTCATGTATTCAATGTATTTTTATGTATTTAACTGTATTCAATGTAATTTTATAATTTCAATATATAAATTAATTTGTAAAGATACCACTAAAAAATATTTTAATAAAGATACCACTAAAAAAAGAAAGGATAGATTGAATCTTTGAAGATTGCTCTGTTTTTAGGATCTTTTTCGGTTGAAAATTTTTTCTATAATAATTTTATGTGTTATAATTGAGTTTATTGAGTTATATTAGGAGTCTATCGCATTAATTGATTCGTTTTTCATTTTTAAACAGCTGAAGACCTTTTTTTTTGCAAATTTCGTTACTGTATTTACGAAAACAACTCGCGAATACATATGAATACAGTTTATACGTTAGCTGTAATTTCCTTTTTTTCCCCGACTTTTCCTATTGTATTCATGAATACATTATCTTAAAATACATCGAATACACTCTATAACAAGTTAAAACACAGTTATAGAAAGTAATTTAGTAAGTAATGTTTCCATTTGGTAGATGGACTTCACTGGTATTGGGAAACACATGAGTAGATTGAGTTAAAAGATCCAGACTAGAAGCCATATGGTTTGAGGCCCCACTGTAACTTATCTAGGAGTTAGGTTCAGAACCTGCAAGCAAACAAGTATCAATTACCTTCCATGTTAACTTTGGCTTCTGCAACTGCTGGTTCATGGCTGATTAATTTCAAAAGCTGATTATATTGCTCTGAGGTGAACATTGGCATGCTGCTATTCCCTGATGATCCGTTTGCTTCTGGTTCTTCAATATGACTGACATTGTTGGTAGAATGTCCAGGATTACCACTATTAGTTGAGTGTCCCATGTTATCTCCTGAACTATGTGGTCTACCATAGTTTCTTCTTTTGTTGAATTTGTGATTGGACGAATATCCTACTAACTTGTAGCAGTTTTCTCTCTTGTGTCCTTTCATATTATAGTAATCACAATAAGGTCCATTGTTTCTTTTGAACCTGTTGTTTTGTGTGGCAGCTAGATATATGGTCATTCAAGTTCATATGTTGTAGTTTTGGTGTAAGTTGTGATATCATATTGGACTGAATACTTTGGCTTTCATCCTGCATTATTATATTGTATGCTTGATTGAGAGTTGGAACAGGGATGGTTAGCAACACTTGACTCCTAGCTTGGGCATATGTTTCATTTAGCCCCATTAAAAACTGTACAAGTCTCTGTTGTACCATATGTTCTGCATACTTTAGTCAAGTTTTTCTTGACAAATCGTTTCTAAAGGTCCATCGAAACACTGGTAGCATTAGTTGAATACATAATTCCATTTGCCAACTCATTTGATACATAATTAGTGATACATGACAGAACGAAAGCATTACACCGTTCCCATTCATATTCGAAGTCGCCTTTATAATGTTCTTTGCAACACGTCCCGTCTATGAACCCTAATTTGTTCTTAGCCAATAACGCAACCTTCATAGAATTGCTCCATGTTGTATAATTTTCTATTCCTTTTAATTGATGTGGAACTAAGACAATACCTGGACTATCCGATGGATGCAGATAAAGAGGATGCCTAGGATGAATATATGTGAACTTCTCTCCATTGCTCGTATCAGTTTCTCCAGATTCTGGCATTTTTACTTTTAATTTCTTAGCAGTTTGAAATCAAAACTCACCTTAGTGTGAAATAAGAGTGAACAAAGGCTCCAATTTGTGAAAATTGCTGGATTTTAGGGCAAATCAATCTCTCGCACAACAATCGTGAAATTCTAGGGCTGATATGAATCTCTCAAATCTTCAATGAAATATAATTGATTTTTCAATAATAATCACCAATTCTACAACAATTCAGCTCGAAAACGCCATGGATCTAGGCTCAGACGCCATATTGAAAGGAAGTATCTTCAGCTGCATTAAACGAAGAGGATAGGTGAAGAAGAAGACGTGAGAGAAGAGAGACAATTATGTGTTCTATTATTCAGAAAAAATAAAAGCCTCAATATACACGTGTGTGTTTCTCCTCATTTATACTATCTATCTACTTAATACAAATTAATTAGCTTAACTACTCAACTAAATGTACACATGAAACTAACTAACTGACTCCAAACTAACATGTACAACACCAATAGCCTATGTACAAGTATTGCTACTACTACTACTCTTTTTACCAACCCCAGGGAAACTCCGAATACATTTTCCTTATCTCGTGCAATTAAAGGGAACGAGACCGGAAAGTCCAAATTGAGCCCGGCGGGGGAATGCTTACCGATATAGCGGTAGTCAACTGTCCTTGTTCTCCTCAACACTGCTTTTATCGCCACTTCTTTCTCGATTCATCCATTGACATGGTTTTCCTTAGAAAAAGTCATTTTGAGTCCACTACTTATAGTAGGGCTGTCAAATTTGGCCCAAGCCCAAATGACTCGTCCAACCTGTCCAAAATTGAGTTGGTTATTGACCCACCTATTTATTGAACTTAGAACATCTTGACCCAACCCATTTCAACCCATTTAAAGTTGTGCTAATTCTTAGCCCAAATTAATCTATGAGTAAGTTTGTCAAAATATCTTAGAAATAATTTTATTTTTTGTTTAATATTTTAAATATGACTATAACAAAAGCAAAAAAGCCTTATTTAGTAATTGAACAATTTATAAGAAAATAACACATATTAATTAAAGTTTAATAAGAGTTGGGCCGGTTGGGTTATGACCCGAATTTTAACCTATCTTGACCCAACCCATCTTAGTCCAAGTAATTTTTGGGCGGTCATTTGACCCGCCCAATTATTGAGTCAACTGATTTTGACCTACCCAAAATTGACCGAACCCGCCCATTTTACACCCCTAACTTATAGGAATGAAGAAGAAGAAAAGATATTAGCAGAATAGTTGTTTAGAAGAATAACTCTCTCATTGTTACTTAGTAGAGGACTAGTAGTGCCTGCCCGTGTAAAAATTGTGTGGGGTAGCCACTTTTTAAAGTGGTATTTACTTTTTATTCAGTATTTTTAATGCCGAGCAAAAGTAGCCACTAGTCTATTAAAATTAATATGAAAAGCAATATTACCCTTTTCTTCCCAAACGAAAATACGCCATTTTTAGATTCATTCCTTACAGCTCCACTTCTCCTTTTGCAATGGCGTTTTGGGATCCGTACGAGTGTTTTTATTATTTTCATATATGAAATCCAATTTTGAACAGAAGAAACGAAATGCATTAATGATATAAATTTTAGAAAGAATTACAGCCCATGTCACTTGGCCTAATAGCCCAACCAAAAATGGCCCATATTTGAAGCTCTTACCCTATTTAGCCCATGTTGTACATAACTTGAAAAAAACTTTTCAGCCTTTAGCCCACTATTAAAGATATACTTTTAGGGTTTTATTATTTTCTTCTTTCTTCATTCCCTTCTCTCTCTCACCGCCTCTCACTTCTTTCTTTCTAACCCACATAGATCTTTCATCCTCTCTTAACCTAGCCCCCACTATTTCTCCTCCTCTACCCTCCACGCAGTTTTGCCATTAATGGCTTGAAGAAGGCTCGAAGAAAGACTCCGTCGTCCATGGTGGCAAGCAGAAGAATGAAGAGATTTTTGAAAGAAACATGAAAATACACACAAATCTGAAAATAAATAGCTCTCAAACTTGATTTTCACCAAAAAATAACCACTAATGTTGGAAGATTTTGAAGTTTGAAGTTCTGGTCATTATTATTATGACCTTGAAGTCTCGAATCTGAAATTGGATTTGGATAAAAATCATAACTATGTAGCAGTTTGTATCAATACTGTATACTAGTGTATAATTGTGTATATGGATATACAAATACAACTTATACACTATTATACATGTTTATACAAAGTTATACAGTATTGTATAATTGTGTATAAATGTGTATATTATTGTATAATTATATATTTTTTCAGTTTATAAGGATATATATACATTGTTAGTGTGTAAGAGGCCTCTACAGAAGTTTGACACTTCCTTCTCTTCTTCTTTTTCGTGTAATGTGTTGCATGAGCGTTGGAGGGATTCTACAATTCATTTACCAAGTTTTTATTTTTCTTTTATCCTGTTGGATTGCTTAAGCTATTGCACATAAAAGTGTTTGAATTTCTTACCTTCAGATAATATGTATTATTCAGGAGTTTTAAGTTGTGTTGTGGCTGATTTGCATTTTTTTATCAAATGCTTAATAATCAAAGGAAATCAACAGAATGAAAACAACTGGTTATATACAGAGGGAGCAAAATAAGTTGTCTTTCGGGAATTAACCTATTATTTTTTGGGATATTGATTTGCAAAGTGGCATCTAGGCTATTATGTTGCAAGTCAGGTGTGTGAGTTGTATTTATGTGAAATTATCCCTAAATTTTATAAGCCTCTCATTTTCTTGTGTCTACTTTCTGGAGTTCAATTTCCTGGTAAACCATTCACTCATAATAATCACAGACGTGGGAGGACGTGACTTTTGGTTTTCTAAAAGAAGTGACTTTTAGATTTTCTTAAACAACAGATAATTAGGAAATATATGGTCAAAAGGCAAAAATTGAGGACAAAGATAATTATGTTAAGGACATGTAGTCCTGAAGTCCTTAATTTAGAGTTTCAAGTTCAAAAGTTAAGGACATGTAGTCCTAAAGTGGAGTTCAATAGTTAAGGACACAAGTTCAAAAGTTAAGGGCAGACAACCCTTAACTTACAGTTACAAGTTCAAAAATTAAGGACAGACAGTCTTTAACTTACAGTTAAAAATTCAAAAGTTAAGTACAATAGGTCCTTAACTTTGACTTACAAGTTCAAAAGTTAAGGACGCTTGGTCCTAAAGTTTGAGTTCCAAGTTCAAAAGTTAAGGACATGTAGTCCTGAAGTCCTGAACTTAGAGTTACAAGTTCAAAAGTTAAGGAGATGTAGTCCTGAAGTTAAGTTCAAAAGTTAAGGACATATAGTCCCGAAGTCCTGAACTTTGAACTTAGAGTTTCAAGTTCAAAAGTTAAGGACATGTAGTCCTGAAGTTAAGCACAAAAGTTAAGGACATGAGCAGAAGGGTATTTTCGTCCGAGCTGTTAAAGTTTATTAAAGCAATGGCTAAAGACTAATGACATTTTAAATAGTGACTTAAAAATAAATACATGTGTAATTAGTAGCTAACCGTGCACTTCCCCCTCTGCCCGTGCATTGCACGGGACCAACATGAATAAAATCTCAATTTAAATTTGGGTATTCTCGCTCTCGTCAACTCGACAGTTTCAGCACTTGTGAACAGCCCACAAGATCACATGATCTGTGTATAAACTTCATAGTCAAGCATCACCTAATTAATAGCACACATTATATTTATATCCATTATCTTTACAAACTTCAGTCCCTTACAAAAACTAAATAGATCTTCAAAAATTAACAGGTACATGCACATTGGACAAATTGAAGTACTGGCATTATTTTTCTTTTCATACTACGCCGGCATCGATGCAATGCCAAAAAAGATAAATTACCAAGTAGTCATGTGTCTCTTCTACCTCCTTGCTGCATCAAGAAGATCTTAGAGCAACTATTACATCAAAATATAAAATATGAAACATGTCAACTAAGACTATACTATTACTACCGTATTGGTTTTTTCTTAAACCCGTCTTGAAAATCACTTTCCTTGAGTCGAGGACCTATTGAAAATATTTTCTCTACCCCCACAAGATAAAGTGGGATTTTATTAGGTATGTTATTGTTGTTGTTGTCAATTAAGACTACAAATGACCATCATTTCTGCTCGCTTAATCATCACAAAATTTAAATAACTTGATTTTGGGTGAATTGTTTTCCTCTTGAAGAGCTAAGGCCCTGTACCACTTTGAATACTTTAAACATAATGCTCTGTACTTTCCCATTGACACTTGAGCTAGCATCGAAGATGTGTCTCAAAGAGCAGATTGTCAATATTTTCTCCAAACTACATGTCCGGTCCAAAGGAATCCACAAGAAAATAAGATGGTTTCCAGATAAAAAGAGCATATGAAGAATAGTTGTACCGAAATATGCAGGGAAATGATCAACTATCTAAGAAAATAAGTGAATAATCATCAATGAAAGACATCCTTTTAATCAATGTACAGAGAAGTCAACAAAGTAACATGTTAAGTTTTAAACTCTATCCAGATGAGAAAAATGTCCAAACCTTCAGTAAAAGTTCATACACATTCAATGCCGTAATCTTTCTTATTTTTCATTGGCTGAAATTTAGTTGCCATGGTCATATGAAGTTTTTGTGTTGGCATAATTCTCGATAATATTTTAATCCCATTTGATATTTTCTTATATATTTTTCATCACCACTATGCTAACGTCGATTTTGCATCATAAAATTTCACCTCTTTCTCATCCATCCTTATAACATTGCATAGATTGTCCAAATTCCTACTGTTTTTCAATCATTGTCAGAAGCTAATTTAATTTCCACTGCATTGATATGAGTGCTTGATGATTGGCTATAATAACGTATTTTAGTCAATTATTACGCTCTAATTTTCTGCACTTTAGTTGAGTTTGCGCTTTAATCGCTAGTGTTTTGCACTAACGATGTGTTTTATGCCTTGTAGGAGTAATTTCGAGCTATATAAATGTTATAGAATGAATTCAAGTGATTTGAAGCTTTTAAGTCTGAGTAAAAGCCCAAGAATTTAAACCAGGATCGTATTCGGAGATCAATGGATGATAAAATAACAAAACGAAGACTCGAGGATGCATATTATGTACTATCTAGTAAAATAGATATAACTTTTCGCTTAGAACTCCATTTGGGCTCCACAATATATGGTTGGAAAGATAACTCATAGATATACAACTTTTATGTTTTACGTTTTTCCAAATTCTAAAGAGAACAGGATGCAAAAATGCGGTATAAAGTGCACTGCGGTTGTCACCGCGGTCCGCGCTGCGGTTTGAGGCAGTACCTTCCGCGGTCCACGCCGCGGCTGCGGCAGTCCAGACGTAAAATATTGTCCTTTTTCGCGTAGGAGAAGATATAATTATTTAGGCTCGACCCTACTTGGTATATATACATGAAAAAATGATATTTTTGACACATATTTAACCTAAGGCGGCAGAGACACAATAAGAGCAAGGCGGGGAATTCTTCAACAAGTTTTTCCTTCCTCTTCCTATTTTTTTATTGTTGATTATGACTTTTAGTATTGTAGTTTTACTTACTATTATGAATAGCTAATTCGTTTTCTAGGGTTTTGTTGAAACCCATTGGGGATGATTTGGTTGTTATACTAATATAGTATTGAATTGGTTGTTTATCTCTATTTGTTCAACTACGTTTTGATTGCGGTTAATTGAAAGGATCCTCAATTAGCCGTCCCTATTTATTATGTATCTGCTTGAGAGAGAGTGCATATTTAGGTAGTTGTTTGAACAACATCACTCCCGGAGTATAGGCGAGAGTCATAACCGAGGGTTTAGAGGTTGGATTAGAGATAACGATATCTCGTGTGCGATCTAAGTGAATTGTAATGTGAATCTAGCTAGCGTAGCTTGAGAGAGTGCGTCTAGTAAATTATCATAATTGCTTGAGAGAGATTTATAGTAGCTGGAGAGTTCATGATTTATAGAGGCAACTAAGTCATAACTATAAGAAATATACAACCAAGGAAATCAACAACGGGAGAAACCAGTACCTTAGACCTTTATTCCAATTGTTTACAATTAAAGCATAGTTAGTTTTCAGCTGTTTATTTCNTTATATTTGCAGCGACCGCTTATCCTTTTTAGGACTAGAGTTGGGCGTGATCAAATTTTGGCGCCGTTGTCGGGGAACTAACGGTGTAGTTATAGCTGTATATATTGCTAGGGTTCAAGTTTGAGATTTTATTTATTTATCTGTTGATTTGAAAAACATGACATCTTGGAATCATGGGAATTTAGGTGTAGATAATTATACTATTGATCTCCTTACATATTGTGAAGAAAACCACCCGCGGAAAAATTTTCAAAACGTTCCTAAGAGAGAGTTATGTACACCAACTCAATCTTATTTGTGGAATGTGTGTGATGTTTGTGGTTGTCAAAATGGTCACCTTCATGGTTGTTCTTATATTTCTTATTTTCCCCAACCCCTTACTATGATGGTTCTACCTTTTCTTGTAAAGTTAATAGGAACAAAGAACCTGAGAATGCGGACCTAAAGGAGATCAAGGATATGCTAAAGTGCCTTCTGGACAAAACAATGAGAAACAATTGCACATAGAAAGGCAAGAGGCAACTGTTCGCAAGTTGGAGGCTCAATTGAGTCAAGTGGTTGGAGGTTTTAATGCTCAACAAGCCAATATTGAGGGTAGTAGCCAAGAAAACAGGAATTTGAGGTATTAATTGGGGAGGTCAAAGTAGAACACCAGCAACCTAGCCAACTAGAATTTGAAGATGTCAATGTTGAAGAAGTGAGTCTAGAGTCAGCCAAGGACATTGAAGATACAAATTTTGTTGACTCTAGTATCATTGATGTTGAGGATGCTGAAAGTCCTGAAGTTCATATGTGTAAGCGCAGTGGTCCTCACTCCAAACATTTTTCTACATTGTGCTTGGATGACAATATGAAAATAGAGTCATCCGAGCCGATTAAGAAGTCAAAGAATGAGGAACAAGGTGCCTATATTCTGGAATTTTTCTTACTAGAAAGACATGATTACATACCTCATCTAAAAGCCAAGAAGTGTAGAATAGTACAATGGTTGCTTGGGCCAATTATATTTGTTCCACCACCCCTGGAGCATAACCGAATACTTGATGCCAAATTGGGGGCTCAATTCATAAGCTCGAGGTGGAGGCAAAAAGTGATTCGCGTCATGCCGCGACGTTAAATCAAGCGCTTGTTGGGAGGCAACCCAACTTTATTTCTTTCGTTTATTTTTTTTAATTATATTATTTTTGGAATGTGTCAATTTTTTATTTTCTAGGAGCATGGAAAGCAAAGGTATTGGAAGGATGCACCAACAAATGAAATGGTTGG
>MDKF010312204.1:0-13931 GCA_026770625.1 Nicotiana glauca | reverse complement strand
AACGTTTAAAAACTTGAACTAATCGAAGGTATCGAGTAATAAGTAGTGTAGAACACAAAGATTAAACCAGAAATCCTTTAAAAAGACATAGATTAAGAGATTCAGGCAAAACTAGGGTTTGTAATAAAATCAGTGAGATGAGAAACCTGGTTGTGAAACTTGCATATAACGACATTTAAAGCATCATCGCACCAAAACCCACCGGAGAAAAGCCGGAGATAAGCCAAGTAAGGCTTACAGGGACCGTTGTTCATGGTGGAAGCTCTGGGGCTTCAAAGCTCAGAGAGAAACAACGAGACAAGGTTCCCTGGAGACTGGAGGTCGAGAGGAGTAAGGATGGAGTTGGCCGGAGAGGCGATGAGACCCATCAGAGAAAAACCAGAAGGTTCTAGAGAGAAGGAGGAGACGAAGAGTCTAAGAGAGAGACCAGTCTCTATGCAAATGAGGGGTCAAGGGTGGGAGTCGTTTGATTTAATTCAGGCAATATAATCTGGGTCGTTGATCTCATTTGATCAACGGCTCAGATCAAAACCCAGCTGGACCGGGTATCCGAATAGGATATGGGTTGGGTCTTAATTGAAATTGGGTTGGGTTAATTGGAATAAGGGTTGTCTGAAATGGGGTTAAAATTGGGGTTCAATTGGGCTATGTTTGCAATAAATTTTGGCTAGCATTGAAATAGCCATTTTTTCCCTTTTTATTTTATAAAAAATAGTTAAAATGATTTGAAAAACAAATTGGAAATACAGAACTAATTAATAATATATAAATATTAATCTAAAAATACCAGAAATGATTTTATAATTATAAAATGCGGTTAACTGTAAAATAGGCTATAATTGTAATTTCATGCAATTAAGCTTTAGAAATCCAAATAAATTTGTAAAAATATGCAAAAATTATATTAATTATATTTTATTATAAATATGAGAATGAAATATGCTATTCACCAAAAAATGATAATTTTGGGAATAATTTTGGATTTTGTACCGTAAAAATAGGCAACGAATTAATTTTAAAAAAATCTTAAAAATTGAGAAAAAATACCAAACTTTTTGGGCATGCTTATATATGTATACACATGCTATTTTGAAATTATTTGAGTATGAAAATACATAGAAAAAAATTGGGTATCAACAGTATGTCACCCGACAAGGATATTAATTTTTGCATCGATCTGGCTCTGGACACCCAGCCCATTTCTATTCCTCCATATCGTATGACCCCGCCTAAGTTGAAAGAGTTGAAGGAGCAACTGCAAGACTTCATTAGGGCCATTGTCTCGCCTTGGGGTGCTCCAGTGTTGTTTGTCAAGAAAAAGAATGGATCAATAAGAATGTGTATAGATTACTGGCAATTGAACAAGGTTACAATCAAGAATAGTACCCATTGCCGATGATTGAGGATCTGTTCAACCAGCTTAAGGGTGCCCAAGTGTTTTCTAAGATCAACTTGAGATCTGGCTACCATCAGTTGAGGATTAGGATATCCGATGTCCCTAAGATAGCTTTCCGCACTCGACACATGCATTATCAGTTCTTGGTGATGTCACTCGAGTTGACAAAAGCCCCATCAGCTTATATGGATTTGATCAACCGAGTGCTCAAGCCTTACCTGGATTCGTTCGTGATAGTCTTCATAGATGATATTTTGATCTATTCCCGCAGCTGGGAGGAGCACGAGCAACATCTTAGAGTGGTTCTTCAGACTCTAAGAGATAATCAACTGTATGCTAAGTTTTCAAACTGTGAGTTCTGGTTGAGTTCAGTTTCTTTCTTGGATCATGTGGTTTCAGCAGAGGGTATTCAGATAGATCCAAAGAAGATAGAGGCATTCAACAACTGGCCTCGACCCATATCAGCTACATAGCTCCGAAGTTTCTTGGGTTTGATAGGCTATTATCGTAGGTTCGTGGAGGGGTTTTCGTCTATTATAGCCCTTTGACCAGGTTGACCCAGAAGGGTGCCCAGTTCAGATGGTCAGATGAGCGTGAGGCAAGCTTTCATAAGCTCAAGACATCTTTGACTACGACACCAGTGTTGGTTTTGCCCACAGGTTTAGGGCCTTACACAATTTAGTGTGATGCATCTCGTATTGGACTTGGTGCGGTGTTGATGCAAGATGGCAAGGTCATTGCCTATGGTTCGCGACAGTTGAAGATTCATGAGAAGAACTATCTGGTTGATGATTTGGAGTTAGCAGCCATTGTTCATGCGTTGAAGATTTGGAGGCATTATCTGTATGGCGTGGCATGTGAGGTGTTCACGGATCACAAGAGTCTGTTGTACTTGTTCAAGCAGAAGGAGCTAAATTTGTGGTAGAAAAGGTGGTTGGAGCTGTTAAAAGAATATTATGTCACTATCTTATATCATTCGGGGAAGGCCAATGTGGTGGTTGATGCATTGAGTATGAAGTCATCCAGTATGGGCAGTCTTGCTTATATTCCGGTCGGTGAGAGACCGCTTGCTTTGGATGTTCAGGCTTTGGCCAATCAGTTCGTGAGGTTGGATGTTTATGAGCTTAACCGTATATTAACTTGCATAATTGCTCACTCTTCTTTATTGGAGCATATGCAAGATCGGCAGTATGATGATCCTCATTTGTGTATCCTTACAGACACGGTGCAGCATGGAGATGCCAAACAGGTAACACTAGGAGATGATGGATTTTTTAGGACACAAGGTCGTATTTGTGGGCCTAATGTAGATAGACTTCGAGAGTTGATTCTAAAGGAGGCCCATAGTTCCCGGTACTCTATTTATTTGGGCACCGCCAAGATGTATTATGATTTGCGACAGCATTACTGGTAGAGGAGAATGAAGAAGGACATCATTGCGTATGTGGCTTGGTGTTTAAATTGTCAACATTAGAGACCGGGTGGTTTGTTCTAGAATATTGAGATCCCTAAGTGGAAGTGGGAGCATATCAATATGGAATTCGTTGTTAGACTCCCACAAACTCAGAGAAAGTTAGATGCAACGTGGGTTATTGTTGATAGGCTGACCAAGTTAGCACATTTCATTCATGTGGCAGTCTCCTATTCTTTCAAGAAGTTAGCTGAGATCTATATCCAAAAGATTGTCCGTCTTCATGGTGTGCCCATTTCTATTACCTCGGACTAGGGTACGCGGTTTACCTCATATTTTTGGAGAGTAGTTCAACGAGATTTGGGCACACGAGTTGAGTTGAGCACAGTGTTTCATCCTCAAATGGACGGCCAGTCCGAGCGCACTATTCAGATTTTGGAGGATATGCTCTGAGCTTGTGTCATTGATTTTGGAGGCTCGTGGGATCAATTCTTTCCTTTAGCGGAGTTTGCCTACAACTACAGCTACCAGTCGAGTATCCAGATGGCTCCTTATGAGGCTTTATAGGGTACGCGGTGTCAGTCGCCGGTTGGATGGTTTGAGCCGGGAGAGGCTCAGTTTTTGGGTACGGATCTAGTACAGGATGCCTTGGACAAGGTCAGGATCATTCATGATACGGTTCGTACAGCTCAGTCCAGGCAAAAGAGTTATGCTGACCGTAAGGTTTGAGATTTGGCATTCATGGTCGGTGAGAGGGTATTGCTTCGAGTGTCGCCTATGAAGGATGTGATGAGATTTGGGAAGAAGGGCAATCTTAGCCCTAGGTTTATTGGCCCATTTGAGATTCTTAATCGAGTGGGAAAGGTGGCTTACAGACTTACGTTGTTGCCGAGCTTATCAACCGTGCATCTAGTGTTTCATGTGTCCATGCTTCGAAAGTATCACAGTGATCCATCCCACGTGTTAGATTTCATCACTGTCCAATTGGACAAGGACTCGTCTTATGAGGAGGAGCCGGTAGCTATTCTAGACTGGCAGGTTCATCAATTGAGATCGAAAGGTTTTCCTTTTGTTCATGTTCAGTGGAGAGGTCAGCCTGCTGAGGCATCGACCTGGGAGTCCGAGTCCGATATGTGGAATTATCCCTATCTTTTCCTCGACTCAGGTACTTCCTTTTTATGTTTATTAGAGGACAAACGCTTGTTTTAGAGGTAAAGGATGTAATGACCCAAAAAGTCATCAATTGTTCTAGACACAAACTCAGCATTCCGAGGCTTAAAAACCTCCTTTTTACCTTACCTCTATTTCTGTGCGCAATCCAGACGCCAGAAAGCCATTATGTGAAAATTTGTGAAAAATAATGAGTTTTGCCTTTAAAATGAATTTAAGTTGACTTCGATCAACATTCTGAATAAACGGACCCAGATCCGTGTTCTGACGATCCCAAAAGGTCCGTAAGAAAATATGGGACTTGGGCGTATGCCCAGAATCGAATTCTGAGGTCCGTAGCCCGAGAAATTTTTTTTTGAAGAAAATTGTTTTATGAAAAATACATGAGTTTTTGAAAATGAAATGTGTTTGAAATTTGATGGTATCAGGCCCATATCTTGGTTCAGGAGATCGGTACAGGTCTTATATTTGTTTTAAGTTGAGTCTGTGAAATTTGGTAAGAAACGGACTTGAAATGACTCGAATCAGACCTAATTTAAGAAAAAAATGGAAATTTGATGTTCTTAAGTGATTTCATAATTTTGATGCTAAATTCATAGTTTTTGATGTTATTTTGGTGATTTGAATGAACGAGCGAGTCCGTATGATATTTTTAGATTGGTGCGCCTGTTTGGTTTGGATCCCCGAGGGCTCGGGTGAGTTTTGGATAGCCCTCGGAGTAGAATCAAACTTGGGAAAATTGCAGGTTTTAGCTGTTCTATTACAGGCCTGCAGGCTTCACATTTACGTAGCCTGGCTCACGATTGCGAGTTCGCAAATGCGAAGGTTGTGTCGCAAATGCGAACATAGCCCAGGCCAGCCAACCTCGCAAATGCAATGTTTCCCCTTTTGGCCAGTCATCGCCAATGCGAGTCATCCATCGCAAATGTGACTTTGCATTTGCGACAGTTCTATCGCAAATGCAAAGAAGACCTAAAAGATGGCTTGGTCACAAATGCAACATATTGTTCGCAAATGCCACATTTTATTTGCAAATGCGAGCTTATCAGACTTCTGGGTTCGCAATTGCGAACCCTAGTCGCAATTGCGACATCAGAGACCTATGAAATCCATACTTTGATGAATTTTTAACCCCTTTTTCATATCTTGTCAAAACATAAACACTCTAGGGCAATTTTTCAAAGGCAACTTCTTCTCCAAATCATTGTAAGTCATTTTTAACTTGGTTTCTTCAATCCTTAATTCTTTTCACATGATTTCAACTCAAAATCGATGATTTTCATGGTGGAAATTGGGTGTTTTGGGTAGAACCTAGGTTTTTCAAATTTTGGGGATTTGGACCTCGAGTTTTGATCTGATTTCAAAACAAATTATACATTTAAGTTCGTGAGTAAATGGGTAGTTAGGTTTTGGTTTGAACCTCGGGTTTTGACCATGTGGGCCTAGGGTCAATTTTTGACTTAAACTTTCGAAAACTTATTTTCATGCACTAGAATTGGTTCATTTAGCATTTATTGATGTAATTAAGTAACTTGTGACTAGATACGAGCGAATTGGTGGTGGAATCAAGAGGTAAAGCGATAGTTGAGGCTTGAACTGTGTTCGTAGCATCGAGGTAAGTGTTTGGTCTAACCTTAGATTGAGGGACTAAGAGTTGTGTCCTATCTGCTACGTGTTATTTTTTGAGTACGACATATAGGCATGGTGATAAGTATCTATACGTTAGTGTCAAGCATGCATGTGAGTCTTATGTTGTGATTAATGTGACTCCGTTGTATTGTTCATGTTTGATGTAGTGATTGCTATTATTGTGCAAGGTTTGTGGAAAGAATATTTGTATTTGTATATTGAAGAGCGTTGGCTCAAGTTTAAAAATGATTTGTGAAAGTATAATTGGCAATTGAACCATATAGAGAATTGGCTCAAATTATGAATCAAGTTGTGAGATAAATGTGAAAATGAGAAAAAGGTTTATGGTATTGATCCCTTGCCGGGACGTTGTTGCTTTTAATGTTTTTCCCTTGCCGAGATGTTGTGGTTTTGCTATTGTTCCCTTTTTGGGATTTTATTGTGACTCATTTATTCCTTGCCCTTATTGTTTGTGTTTGTTGTTTGGGTGAGGAAGAGTGTAAAGCACGAAGGGTGATGCCGAGCATTGTTTTGGTGAGAGAGTGTTAAAGCACGAAGGGTGATGTCGTGTATTAGTTTGTGAGGAAGAGTATAAAGAATGAAGGGTGATTCCATATCGCACGGTGTACCATTCCATCCAATTATATTGATTTTATGGTGAGGATGAGAGTAAAAGCATGAAGGGTGATACCATGCATTTTATATTGATTTTATGGTGAGCATGAGAGTAAAATCACGAAGGGTGATGTCGTGCACTTGTTTGGCTTTTGATTTTTGTTGATAATTTATTTGTGGTGTTCCAGATATTTAACTGTTGTCTTCCTATTACTATCTGATATTTCCCCGCAGCATGCTTTCCCCTTCCATTCTTGACTGTATATATCTGCTTCTATTTTCCGCTATACACTATTTATCTGCACAGGTTTATTTGGTAGTCTGGTCCTAGCCTCGTCACTACTTCGCCGAGGTTAGGCTAGGCACTCACCAGCACATGGGGTGGATTGTGCTGATACTACACTCTGAACTCTTTTGTGCAGATCTCAATGCTACAGATTTCAGACCATAGTGAGGTTTCAGCTTCTTGCTTATCAGGCGACCCGAGGTAGTCCTGCAACCATCCGCAGGCCTTGGTGTCTCCCTCTATCTATTTTCTTGTTTATTTTATGTAGTCCCAGAGACAGAACCTTATTATTTCTTTCAGACCCTTATTTGTAATACTCTTAGACAGTCTGTAAAGTTCTGACACCAAATCGTGGGTAGTTTTGTAAAGGAATTGTATTAGCAGTATTTTTAAGTTTGAAATTTATTCTTCCGCTCATTAAATTATGTTGTTTATCAATTGTTGGTTCAAAGTTGTTAAAGAATTCAAAGTGGAAACAAGGAAAATAATTCAGTTGGTTGGCTTGCCTAGCCATCTAAGAAGCATAAACAAACATTTAGAGCACAAAAATAATTGAGTATCATTGATACTAGTCATCCACAAAGCATAAAGAGAAATAAAGGTACCAGACCATGAGCAAAAAGAAAAAAAATCTCATCCGGCTCACTGGTTTGGCTTAGTAGGATAGAAAGATCTTAAGGCTGGGAAGGACCAGGTTCTTGGTTATTGGCTTGAAGTAGTTTTGGCATATCATGACGAATGCCTTCATTCTTCTCCCTCTCCTTTGCACGCTCAGTTCTGAGAGAATTTCTCTCAGTTCCTACTTCTGCCAACCTCTTCTTTACCTTTCAATTTAATCATCCTTAGCCCCACTCTCTTGCACCAAGGCTCACACATAACTATTCATGAGCACCTTTTTGGATGAACCAGGTTCTTTAGTAGTGGGATGGACTTTGTTGCTCTCAACACACACGCAAGTATATGTGGCTGACAAGTAATATAGGATTGTAAGTCTAGCTAACGTACCCAGAGGGACTTGTGATCAACTATCAACTAAATTAAACCAAACAATTAATCTATTCAAGTAAATTCTAAAGTATGAATATTTAACAAAAATTAATCTCGAGTAATAAATTAATAGATTAATGAAAACAAGTTGACGAATTATAGAGACGAATTCAATATGAGTGAATATTCTAGAGCTATGGGTTAGGTAACAATCCCGTTGAGTTTTCCACTTAAATTGTCTAATTAATTTATCTAGTTTACTTATTGACGGGGTTAATATTGCTTGTAGCCTTCTCCCTAAGTACAACTCACATATTCAAGCTAACCTAATGCCTATATTCCTATAGAATTATAATTAACAAGAACACATTTATAATTCCCGTATAATAACCAAGCAAGGTGATTAGGTATATTCCTATCCTAACAACAAATCCACCCCCCTAAAGTTAAGATCTCGCTCTACTCAATCTTATATGCAATCTAGAATTTCCTCTCCCGAGTTCAATCCTAGATTCGTAGATAGTATTCAATTGATGATCAAGCAATCAATTAATTAAGCGCAAGATTGAATAAATAAACCAATATGATAAAATTATAATAACAATTCAAGCTTCAAACTACAACGTTCATGTAGCACCCAACAACTCTAGAACTAATAAACTATGAAATTAAAGGAAGAGAAGAGAAGAGAAGAGAAGAGAAGAGAAGAGAAGAGAAGAAAAACTAGTTAGAAGACTCCTCCAAGCATGGTGTGTGTTCCCCCACGTAAAACTCCCTTCAAAGTATGTTAGATTCCTCTAAAGTGTCGTCCTATCTCAAAAAATATGTTTATTCTTTCTTTTATACGTGTTGGATAGGTCTAGGGCTGAATAAACCGTGTCCCGGGAAAAATAGGATGAAATCCACGTCAACGGTGCCTAGCCCGGTGCCAAGCGCCCACCACGACACTTCCCAATTTTCCAACACTGTCTCCAGCGCCACATGTGGCACCAGGCGCTACCTGTAGCGCCCAAATGGCATTTTTTCCGGTTTTGTTCGTTTTAGCTCAAATTTTTCGTGTTTAGCCCTCAATTTCTCCCGAATCATTCCTACAAGTAAAAACACTTCAAATTAATATAAATCATAGTATTTAACATCCTAAATTCATGAAAAAAAATTAAAATATGAGGCGATATACATAGAAATATATATGCTTTAAGCTAAACATCAACATCCCACACTTAGACTCTTGCTCGTCCTCGAGCAATGAGACTATCTAATAAACCCCCAAATACGTACAAGTCTCAATTATATAAGAGCACCTTAACTTTTAACCGTATACTATACCCTTGACTATGGTCAATACGGACACACAAGCATGAACACACAAAATTTCACATTCTTCCCGTTTAAGCATCCCAAGTATATCATTTCAAATAAATCAATTCCAACAACCTATTTGTCACTACCCAACCTCAAAAGCCGACTTGCAACCACTAAGCACCCTCAACTTATGCACTTACCCAACAAGAAAGTTTACCACATTACCAATCATTTATGAGATCATGTGCCCTCACCAACAAACAAAAGAGTGAATATAGATTAGTCCACACATTCAAATATGCTTTTGAATATAGATTGAGGACATCACAGAATTGAACCTCACTCTCACAAATAATTCATATGCATCCCGTGGTCGTACCATAAGCTTGACCGTAGTGTATATCTCTACTAATTTAAGCTAGCCAAGTCTAGGATCAATTAGGACTTTAAGGTTGTAATGTAGGCTAAGGGACGGGTAGGATATATTTAGAAATGGTGAATCACCCTCCTAAGTACTTTAATACACTACATTTACAATTCAAGCTCATATTCTTCTCAACCAACTCATTTGCCACATACAACATAGCCCTCTATTCATTTAAGCACTTCTCTATTTTTCACTAGCACAAATCAATGAGAATTGTAAGTGTTTATTTTTCTACATACTTTCACAATAATTTTTCTTTTCTTTTCAATTTTTTTTTCACACACTCCATACAATAATGTTCATCAGCTAGTGACCTTTGATTTCAACTTTAGGGCACCAACGGGCCCTTCCATGGTTCCACTCAAAAGATACTCCCCCAATCTCTAACCTTACTTCTTTTAGCGACTACGTGCCTTAGGAGGTAAAGGTTCAATCAATATCAAATTAAGAATAAAATGGGGTATGGCTTGTAATGTAGGTGCCAAAAGAAAGGTCTATAGGCTCAAATGGGCTAGCAACGGAAAATTTTATTTTTTTATGTGACAAGCACAGCCATGATCAAGCAAGAAAATGCCTACGTCATCTCCTAAATTAGCACAACTTACAATTTTGCATTAATTAATACACGGAGGAAGTTCTAGACTACACAGGATAGCATAGAAAATCACAAATCCTCACAGACACATTGCACATGACTCAATCAAGATGGTTCTATTCAACTCTCAAGTCAAACAAGCACAATTAAATGAGAAATTTAAGCAACATTGCACTATGTGGCATACAAGTCAAACAACTGAGAAAAGGCATTACAAAATAGGCTATTTGCTTTACTTAGGTTTTACAATACAAACCAAATACATGGGAAGACAGAGTGTATGTCATAGCCTAATGTGCCAGCATTAACCATGTCAATGAATATCTCGGAGCGACTCAGTTTCTTCATAAACTAATCCTAAAAAAAATTAAAGTACCCGGTTCAAGCTACATCCTTGGAAAAGAACCGGCAAAGAAAAATCAAGGGATACTACCTAACTATCCTAATAAAAAAATCTTTTTGGTTTTTTTAATCGGACTATTATCCCATAAGAAAATTGTCTAAAAGCTCCATCGTCGGGAAAAGTCTAAACTTTTTCTAAATTGTTTTTCAATTTTTTTTACCTAGACTATGTCTACTACGAGTTCCAAAGAAAAACTAAATAAAAAAACAGTTTTATATAATTACACTTCAGAAAGTATTTTTTCCACCCCACACTTATATTATGCATAGTCCTCGATGCATTAACTAGTCGATGATCGAATATTCCTTGGCCTGTATTTTCCTCCAAAGGCCGTCCAGACCTGTCTCAATAAGGGTTGGCCGATTGGATTCCTGCTTGCTTGATTCAGCTAGATGTTTAGGGGTATAAACTCTACCAGTTCTTATCATACCCTATGCTACGACAGTTTCTTCAATCCTAACCTTGCCCTTTCTTCTCACCTAGACTGTATAATCCCAGGGTACAACATTTGTATAGAATGGTGGCATGGTTGACATTGCCACTAGGATCGGCGCCGTTATCCTTACTTCGAATGGAACATGTGCCTTAGGCGGAAAGACTGCAACCTCAAATGGTGCAGGTGTACTTGCCGGAGACGTGAATTCAACCTTAACTGGTGCTGGTGTCTTTGTGGGTGGCGCTGCTTCAAACTCGAGAGGTATAGACATGTTCACCTTGGCATACTCAAACAGTTGGATCTAGATTATGATCTTTTTGAGAGTAATTGTTGGTTTCTTTGGGTCATCACCATCTACGATCAACCCGATGTATCCCTCGGGATCCCAGTCATCTTCTACTTTAATCATATGGATATCTCCACCCTTATAGTCTGGCAGAGGGTTGTTGCGGACGTTTGGAGCAGCTTCCTTTGCCACAATGAATTTGTTAACAATCAAAGACTGTATCTTATCTTTCAAGCAACAACATTCATCGATAGTGTGCCCTTTCATGCCGGAATGGTACGCAAAAGAATTGTTTGGGTTAACCCACTGAAAAGGATTCTTAGGGGTTGTAGCAGGGATGAGGGTGACATAAACAGTAGCTTTGAGCCTCTCATACAGCTGGTCGATGGGTTCAGCAATGGCTGTATATTATTTTGGAGGTCTGCGGTCAAAATTAGGTTGGCGCCAAGGGAAATTTTGGCGTGCAGGGAATGATTGATAATGGGACGGTTCAGCATTATAAGTTTGGTAGACATGAGCGGGTTGGGAGTATCTGGGTGAAATAGGTTGGTATGTAGGAGGTGGAGGAGGTTGATAAGTTGGCGGTGGAGCTTGGTACGAGGGTACTTGGTAATTTGGGGTTGGCTAGTATGTGAGTGGAGGTATTGGGTAGGCTTGGTATTTAAGGGGAGACTTGGTCCTTTGTGCAACCATCATGACCCCAACGTCCATTTTCTTGGACACACCACCAGACTATAAACCCTTATTTGTAGCTTGCAAGGTCTTGAAGTTTGTAGTCATACCCTTCTAATACCTTCTTCACTTCTTTAACCCAGTTTGATAACGTCGGAAAACTTATGGTTCTCACTCATCGTCAGTCGTTCATAGTATTGTAGGTCGTGAGCCCGGACAAAGAACTTGTTTATTTGCCCCTCTTCTAGGGCGAGTCTGACCTTAGTAGCTTTAGACTTCCAGCGAGTAGCATACTCGTGAAATGTCTCTGTGGGCTTCTTCTTTAGATTCTGGATATATAACATGTCTAGCGCATTCTCTGTATTAAACCTGAACCTGTCCCTAAAGTCAAATACCATACCTACCCAGCTCGACCACTTCTTGGGATCTTGGTTGATTTACCAAGATAACACATCTCCTTTCAAACTCCTCACAAACAACTTCATGCGAATCCTTTCATCTTTTCCTACTCCGACCAGCTTGTCGCAATATGTCCTCAGATGGACCCTTGGATCACCCGTACCATCAAGCATTTCGAACTTAGGAGGTTTGTACTGTGAGCACGTGATTTTTTGCTCTCACGACAATTACTCCCAAAAGTATAAAATAAAATAGTTTTGTATCGCATTTGATTTCTGTGGATTGTGTGTTATCTTTCTTTAGCATCTTGTATGTGTGTTTATTTGTGTGAACTAATAAAAATACATGCATTTAGGAATTAATTAGCTATAAAGTGGTTAGAAAAGAAAATTACAAAAAATACATATGCATTGTTGTCCCTTGTCATTGAGTTGATTTAAAATATGTGATTTGCATTGTTTATTAGTGTATTAATTAATAGGTGTGTATTTTCATCTCTTTTAATTTGATAAAGTGTGTTTAAATTAGTGTTGGCTAGGTAAGAAAAGTGGGAAAATGGCTAAAAATTCAAAGAAACCAGGCCCCAAACCAACGTCTGGCCCAGTCCATAGAGGCTGGTCTCAGAGACGTCGAAACAACGTCGTCTCCAGGCCCTCCATCAGGACCGTTGATCAAATCAAATCTAACGGTCCAGTTCAGCTCATTCATTAAGCTAAACGACGCCGTTCAAGGACACTCAATCTAAGCCGTTCATCTTCATTGATCCAATGGTCCCAGGCTCCCCTCGCAACCCGTTCATTTCGACCCATTCACCCCTGAGACCGACCCAGTCTCATTTAAATGAGACGACGTCGTTTGTTCTAAGGCAAGAGATCCTGGCCATCAATCTTACTTGATCCAACGGCCAGGATCCCATCTCCTACGCCCTATATAACACTACCCTCACACCCCACGCCCCATGAATCAGACCCCCCCTCCTTCCGTCTCTCATCTCATCGTCTCTAAACATCAGAGACGAAACCAAACCTCCAAGAACCCTAGCCGCCACCCTTCCCCTTCACCATAAACCTGGCGGCAACGATGCCCTTGACCTCCACCTTAACACCCTAAGACCACTTAACCACCCTGAATCCAAATCCACGAACCGTTAACCTCGAATCGACCTGCATCTTCTCGAATATCAATTTGAAGATTCGAGCAGAAAACCAATCGACCCCAACCAAGCCCAAATTCATACCAGGTGTTCCCCTGACCTTCCTCATAACCAAACCAAGCTTGGTTTGGTTCGAATCTAACCAAAAAACTACGAACCTCGAATCGATGGCATGAACCTTAGAAATCTAAAGTGGGGACTCCAATAGTTTCAGTAGACGATTGAGGTCCGATAGACCTTAGTTTGGGTGTTTTCAATTGAGAACACCCTAGTTAAGGTCCGTTGGGCTTCAAAATTTTGAGTTCCAGTCAAGTTCGAGTTTTTCTGAGTTTTGAGGTAATTTTTCCCTTTCTTTGGTTTTCTTTGGTATTATCTGTTATTTGTTCATTTTAGTTTTAGTTTTAGTTAATTTTTTACTTTTAGCATTCGACCATTCTATTCATCTCCAAACAAGACCCTTTATTTGGTCAATTTTTCCTCTGGACACAAGCGAATAGGGTATGAACCATATAGTCGAGCCATTAAAAATCGACAAAACAGTTAGTCTCAGAAAATCACCTGTTTTGTCCAAAAGCATGAATTACCATGTAGGTTCTCTGAGATTGTGTTTGTTATCCAGTGTGTATATAAAATCGACCAAATAAAGGTCGTCAATTAAAATGGTTTGAAAAACCAAGGAGGTAGGATAATAGGCATAATTACCAGCCCTGCCTCTGTATTAATTCATACTGAGCCGGAAGATGATCAGTTTGATAGCTTCAATA
>MU699534.1:66469-90973 GCA_026770625.1 Nicotiana glauca | reverse complement strand
CTCTCTTGGGCGAAATCTAGTGTTTAAAATAGGGTTTAGGTCTAAAAATCCCGTGTTTTACACTTTAGTCCCTGAAGTTTACTGCGCCCGCCGTGATTCTGCTGCAATCATGGTCAAACCGCAGCCAAACATGTTCTCTGAATCTCACTTTATCTGCAGCCTTCTTCCACCGCAGTTCTGCCGTGGTCGCGGTGGAACCGCGGCAGGCCTTCTTCAGTCCTGGTTTGAGCTGCTTCTCGAGGTTCACTTGGCGGAATTTTATGATTGACCTCTTTTTCTCCATATTTGATCACAAGAGTACTCCATAGCCTTCTCTTGACATATATAACCTACAAAGCATGAAAAGCACTAATAAGAGCATTTTGTTATCACTTTTATCATCCAAACTATACAAGAAGGTGGTTATTTAGGGCCTAATTATAGTTAAATTAACCTATTATCACTGCTCATGGCCTCAGACTGCTGAATGACGCGCTAAGGCTCAAAATGACCGGTCGGGTACATTCTCTCCCACTTAAACATACGTTCATCCTCGAACGTGCTGAGAACTATACTGGAGTGGTCTGAAATCGCTTTTTAACTTCTCATGCACCTTTCCGTGCTACCATAAATTAGTTGAACACATTAGCTCGATCAATTCTGAAGATATTCTCTTTTATTCAAGCAGATACGCCTTAAAGTCCAATTCCAACATCCGGAACTCAATGCTAGGCCTGTTTCCAACATGCGCTCATCATATCAATAAATACACGTTGTACCCAGACATGACTGCATAACTTTACTGAATTCACAACTTGCACCACTTTACTCATAGGACCACAATAACTTTCTCTGATCAATTAATCAAAATTCCATGAATCTGAGGCTCCCATTGCACCTCATGACCTACATAGGTCTTGCTCTAATTCTTATAATAACACCACGACGGAAGAGATGTGCAGAAATTCATAATCAACTGCCGAGCCAACCAATCGTTGAGCCTATACTTCTGACAAGAAACATTACCACATTCTGAACCAAATAATGATCTATGCTCCTTAATATATTTCACGTAATCAGATTACACTAATCCTAAATCCAACAACCTTGTCTCATCCAGTATGAACTGCTCAGGCAACAAGCCATCCCGACATGACCAAAATTATCATATGATGCCACAATGTGCCAATAGGCTACCAATTAGAATGCGATACAAAAAGGAAAATGAACTTTGAAAGGAATTTTAATTACCCCGCTCGCGAATCATACATGCGACGCGGGCGCACAACTAATATGAGATTCCTTCAGAAAATAGGAAATGGAACACAACAAAACAGATATGGGGAACTGTACTGAACATCAAGTTGTTGTGGCGCGCATCCCGATCCAAACAACATAACCATGGCGGCGTGCCACCCGATCCAATTAACATACCCATGGCGGCATGCCAACCGATCCACACGTATAACTCACATAAGGAGATATACATCGAGCTAAATTGCTCATTACAACAAGATATCGAATTTGGTCACAAGCACGCTAAGTGCATAATACCATCCCTGAGGGGACATATAGCGCTATAAGCTACAAAACTCAAGCACAACTGAGGTGCGATATACAATTTGAATCTTAAGAGCCATTTTGCTCATAATACGTCATTTCCACGTGGATCCTCAACACATAAACAATTTCTCAAGCCGTCTCACAACTCACACGGCACAACGTATCACTAAATAAAATATCTGACAACGAAATAACACCCTGACTACTCCATAAGAAGCGCATTATTGAAATGAATACATATGGCCTGACATAGAGCCCATATTCACATTTAAATAATCCGCCGACCTCAAGTCGATCCTGATCATATCAACTAAGCCAATAACCTTTCAAAGGTCCATACTAATTTCCCTCTTCTCATAACACACAAGAACAACCGTCATAACTAGAGTACTCATCCATAGTCCACAACCCAGTAACTGAGTGCCCTCCAGGCATATATTCTCAATTTAACGACATTATCGCAAACCTTCATACTTGGTTTAAATCTTTAATCATCAAGAACTCCTTTCCTGCTCATCCGAGCTCGTGACATCCTTGTCAACACCGAGCTGCAACTTTGGTCTTCACTTCAAATTCCATACTACTCACTGCAGGCATCATGCCAATATACGATAGAACATGCATTTCATTATAACTACGGAACCACTAATAGGTTAATACTTCATCATATGAAAACTTTTCACTTAACTCACTTTAGGAAATCCGTAGTATCGCATAGGTGAATTCTCAAAACTGTAGAATATGCAAATTTCTAAGTAGTGGTCTAAGCCACCATAGCCCTTCCGAAATCTGTTTCCACATAACAAGCCATAACAGTAAAATGCCTCTGAATAACATCAATTATGGCGACTGACAAGCCTGATACGTACCGTCACAATTACTTGCATAACTCAATCACAGTGAAGGAAACTGATCACTAACACCAATATGCCAATTTCAACTATGGCCAATCAATCTACCCTTTTCCAATTTATCCTATATTGCCTTAGAGATAATACTAACTCCATCCAACACATAACATACTCCATTTTGCACTCATCTCGAGTGGCCTTGAATCACGAGACCATGCTTTCTCAAATCCCATAAACCATTTCATACCTCCCAATTGCCACATCGCAATTCAAAACATCGTAGAACATTCTGTGCCTTTTCTCATAGACTGCTACCAAGCTTGGTTCTTAACCGTACCTATAGGCTCAAAACCATTAGGCACCACACTTGACCTCTTTGAATACACTAGGGCCGTTGTTGAGAGCCACCCGCTCTGACTTGGCCTCGAATATAATCAACTCCATGAGTCTTCCATCATATGAATACCCTCTTGTCAAAGAACCTGCCGAATCACTTCCCTGGGAACCCGCATCTATACAAGGAAAAATCCTGAATCTTTCCCCAAGTCGGAACATGGTCCAATAGGGCGAATGATAGCCCACCTTTAATACTTCCTTTGCTTAAATTACCACTTATGGTCCTTTCCGTAGATGAAATAGCCCCTCGATATGCTAATAGCCAAAAATCTCGCAAGTAGTTAGCCATGCAACCTAATCATAAGCGGTGGGACTCTCCCACTTAGCATGAAGCCATTAGTTCACAAACCAGGAACTCACCCGTCCTCTTTATCTCTTATTGACATAACCTTGCGCAATCAACCGCCAAAGTTCTCTAAATCTTTCTGTAAACCCCTTCTTATATTCTGACTCATCAATCATATTTGCACAATCGATCCCTTTGCTATATAACCGATAGAATTCTTCGCAGAAGCCTTGCCAACCACGCGATCGCTAACCCGCTCACTTGGGTAACACACCTATAAAAGCTCTCCCCGACATATTCCAACACTGCCGTACGGGGTACAATTATTACAGCATCAATAACACCCCATGAGCCTGAGCTCGCTCTCCAACTGCACAGGTCCATTTACCCCTCGCGGACATCATTTAAGTGTGCGACAACATCCTTTCAATTCAAAGTCATGCTACATCCTTCTTCATTTAAGCGGCTCCTTTCCGTTATATTGAATCTTCGACCGCACAAGAATCCCTACCTCAAATTAGATCCGTAGACCCCAATAACCAAGCACCAATATTCTCAAATTGTTCTAGACTATCCTTAAGGCGCATAGTCATCTTATTACCAAGCCCCTACGCAGCTCCGCTGCTCTCCCACTTTGGGCAAACTCACTTCTTTAATCAACTGCTCGGCCTGCGCTCCCTAAGTCTGGCTTTTTAGAAGTTTATAACTCCGATTGACCCTTCCCACATGTCCTTCTCATCTTTTGCTACTCAGTCGTTGCCGTAATAAAATTTATCTTCATAGAACTTGAATCCACAATTTGCCACTAACTCCAAACTTTTTCGAAGGTCATCTTTCTCGAACCGTCAATATTTGAAATACTGATTCAATCCTAAACCACCACACCTTGCACCGTCAATATTTGAAATACTGATTCAATCCTAAACCACCACACCTTGCGATATCTGATAGTTGCATCTCCGATACTATTTCACGATATCTTGCCCCAAAGGCGAATTGTAGAAGATCAAAAATACCGACAAACTTAATACGTTCAATTAGTAAAACAGTACCCCATCATAGGAGAAACTCTACCACGCCTGCAATTACCAAGTCTCATTACTTCCACCAGTCCACATCTGACCATCCTTAATTCGATTGCCCTTTCCCCCTACCGGGAGTAAAATATTAAATCTCTTGATTATGCACTGAGTAAACCTCCCTTGAAGTCATTCACTGGCCCGACATATGGGCAAAATTTCCTACCATCATAGCAATACCACGGAACAATTGTTTATAAGCATCGTGGCTTCTTGTGCCTAGCCCCAGAGCCCTCAGAAGTACCGCTACTAGGCTGAAACCATCAAAGGTCTTTCTACAACGCGACAATAATAATCCGATCAGCTATACCGGGAGAAACATCCCGTATCACATTTGCAGTGCTATTAAAATTCTTCAACTCTCGATTTATAACAAGCGCTTCACGTCGCATAAGATTGAGTAGGAATGAATTAAGGGCATACGCCTCCAAGGAAGTATATATGCATGATAGGGAATCAAGAAGGGAAGTACTCCTAACAGTCCTGCAGCCTCCCGAGGATAAGTACAGACGTCTCCGTACCGATTTGCCAGACTCTACTAGACTTGCTCATGACTCGTGAGGCCCTAGGAATCTAGTGCTCTGATACCATATTGTCACGAACCAAAATCCACTAAGGGTCGTGGTGGCGCCGGACATCGCTGTCAGGCAAGCGAACGAAGAATGCATAATCAAATTCCAGCTTTAGTAATTGCGAAAATCATTTTTCTTATACGTTGAATATTAAACAATAAAGATTTTACGAAAAAAATAACGTAAAGTCAATAAAGGACTTAATACTGAATAATCTAAAATCCTCCCAGAACCTGGTGTCACAAGTGCATGAGCATCTACCGATAGGGAAATAAAATACAACATCCGACCAAAATACAATGGACAGGAAATAAATATAATATACCGAAAGGGACTACACTAGCTGTGGGTCGCCTCGAATAATGCAACTCTCCTAGTCCCAAAATCATCCGTGCTGCTATGCCCAGTAGGCTTCTAGAGGTACATATACATGTGCAACAAAAATGCACAGAAGTGTAGTATGAGTACGTAAACAACGTGTACTCAATGAGTATCCCGCCTAATCTCGAAGAAGTAGAGATGAGATGGTCAACTTCGACACTTACTAGGGGTCAATTGACAATATACTAACCATGTGAGGAAATCATGGATTTATATAGCAGTTCTAATTCACGAAGCCGAAAAACAAGTAAACACCTTCAACAAATAATCAAGGATTTTCAAGGTTTACTCTTTATTATCTTATCAATTTATATTAATACAAGAAGGGAAATTTCACGTTTAAAATTCTCAAGCGGCAAATAACATGTGCAAATCACACCAAGGCGACTTCCCGATCCACCAGAAATGTAAACTGTGCACTGCCGAGGGTCGGACGGCCTGAACCATATATGCATCTATTTAATCTGCCTAGGCATACGGTCCGTTCCATAAATAAACACATACCCTGCTCGCGAATCATGCATGTGATGCAGGTACACATAGGGATACATGCTCAATTAGTCAATGAAGAACTTATCGGGAAATATTTATCCAATTAAAACCAATTCTCCTTTAACAAATTTTAACAAAATGAAGTTTAATCCTTTTAGAAATTCACTTAGTAATTCAATGTGATTTAAGCAATTCAAGCTATCAATGGGTTCATAAATAATCCAAGTATAACATGCTTTTGGGTCCTAACTACCCGGATAATAGAAATAGTAGCTACGCACGGACTCTCGTCACCTCGTGCGTACGTAGTCCCCGCAAATAGGAGCAAATAATCAATTATTTCACCTATGGGAACAATTCCCTCTTACAAAGTTAGAAAGGAGACTCACCTTGCTCCGAAGATCCAAACCGGCATTCCACGCCCTTCCGAAGACTCTAATTGATGCACCACGCTCTAAAACTAGCCAATGGTTATGCAAATCCTTTAATATAAGCTCAAATATTCATTACAATCTAATTTATAGCCATTCCTAACTCCGATCGAAAAGTTGACCAAAACACCCTCGGGCCCACGTGCGCGGAATCCAAAAAATTTCGAAAGTAAATGTTACCCATGACATTAGGAACTCAAATATATAATTTTCACTAAATTCCATACTCAATATCGTGGTTAAATTCCAAGAATATAATTTCTAGGTTTTTCCCTCAAAACCCCAAGTTTTTCTACACAATTCATGCTTAAATCCACACATAATTGATGTATTTAACTCATAATAGGTGGGGATATCTTACCTTGCCGTTGATGACAAAAATCCTCTCTTGAAGCTCCCCCAAAAATCGCCCAAGCCGTGAAGAATGGTTGAAATAAATTCAAACCCCGATTTAAAACATCCCTTCTGCCTCCTGCGATTTCCGCACCTGCGGTCCCTTGACCGCTTCTGCGGTTCCGCAGGTGCGGATCAATCACCGCTTCTGCGGTCCATCCAAGACTGACTTTTTTTGCTTCTGCAATATGCCCTCTGCAGATGCGGTTCTGCTTCAGCGAAAATTTGACCGCATCTGCGGTCTACTCTGAGCCAACCCAATCCGCTTTTGCGACCACTTCTCCGCAGATGGGGTCCCGCTTCCGCGGAACCTTGAACGCACCTGCGGTCTTTAAGCCCTTGACAAAAAATTTGCACCTGCGCCTTCCAAGCCGCTTCTACGGCGCTGCACCTGCGGCCCCTTTTCTGCAAGTGCGGTTTTGACAGCAACCAGCAGTCCTCAACCTTCCAAAAATCCCATTTTCGATCCGTTAACCACCCGGAATCCACCCGAGGCCCCCGGGACCCCAACCAATCATACCAACCAGTCCCAAAACACATTAAAAACTTACTCGAGGCCTCAAATCATATCAAACAATGCTAAAACCATGAATTACACCCCGATTCAAGCTTTATGAACTTCGAAATTTCAAACTTCTATTTCCGATGTTTAAACCTATGAAATCACGTCCGATTGACCTCAAATTTTGCGCACAAGTCATATTTGACATTATGGATCTAGTCTGACTTTCGGAATCGGATTCCAACTGCGATATCAAAAAGTTCACTTCCGGTCAAACTTCTCAAAACCTTCAATTTTCTATCTTTAACTAAATAATTTCAAAATGACCTACGGACCTCCGATTGCGCCCCCTACTCCAAAATCCCCATACAGAGCTATTCAGAGTCTCGGAATCCCAAATGGACATTGATAATACTTAAATGCACTTCAAGCCAAACTTATGAAATTTTTTCTAAAATGCTAACTTCCACAATAGGCGCCAAAACACTCCCGGGTTATCCAAAACCTGAACCGGGCATACGCCCATGTTCAAAATCATCATAAAAACATGCTGGAACATTTAGATCTTGATTCCGAGGTCGTTTACTCAAAATTCTAATCCTAGTTCATTCTTTCAACTTAAGGCTTCCGAAACAAGAATTCTCCTTCCAAATCAACTTTGGACTTCCCGAGATTCAATTTCGACCACACGTACATGTCACAATACCTAAAATGAAGCTGCTCATGGCCTCAGACTGCTGAATGACGTACTAGGGCTCAAAACGACTGATCGCTCGTTACATAATATTTCGTTGTTCATTTCTGTTTATGTTAATTTATATTTCCAGAATTATTTTACAAATACAGTATTACAACAGTTTCTTGTTGTTAACTTATCTTTAATGATTCTATTTGACGATAGATCAACTTGAAGCTATTTTTTTGCATTCACGGAACTTCAAGCACAGTGGAGTTTTAGATTAGCACGAGCAAGTATACTCGTGGATGAAACACTGAAAATTCACGTGCTTTTTAAGTAGAGATTGAATTAATTAGAATTGGAGTTGAATTTAGAGATTGCACTGACCAGCATTGCAGATAAGTAGAATTATTTCCTAGCGGTAACAATTTTCTTTTGAATATTTATATAGTTAAGAATTTATATTTGATTAAATATAACTTTCGTAATAATTAATGTAGGATAACGTAAAACACAACAGAAAAAACAATGCCAAAGAAGGTATGAATTGCTAAATGACTTTCTATCTTTGATTTTTTTGTTACTAATGTATCTTGAGTAATTATGATTTTTGTGTCTCCGAATCATTAAGGCATAACTAAATCAAAGAAAATTATGGAATCAGAAATTAATATTAAGTATTGTTGCATTCCTTAAGTGATTTTACAAATTTAATTGCATAATTGTATGATTCCATAATATTTAGTTCTATTTTGTCCTTTCATTGTGCCAAAATATTATTAATTTATTTGTTTGAATTATATAATTTATATTTTTTTGTTCTTAAGAATAGATTATTAAAAATTTTACATATTGAAGTTCATACATATTCTGTTGAAATTAGTTTTAAAATATTATGTGTGTCACGACCCGAATATTTTACCATCGAGATCGTGATGGCGCCTACTAGTGGTAGCTAGGCAAGCCTACTCAATTATCTTTCCATCACTAAATAAGTATTTTAACAGTTCATAGAATCAATATAGAACATAAAAATTTAACAAGAATAATAGTAGAAGTCTGATTTATAAATACGAAACAAAACGCGGAATAGTCAATAATAACCTCTACCCAAGATTTGGTGTCACAGTATTCACGAACTACTAAGAATATACTAAATACAATGGTCTGAAAGAAATATATAAGTTGTCTATCTCGAAAACAATGAGGCAACAGTCTAAAAGAGAACATAAAGAAGAGACCATTGTATTGTGATTATATAAGTCATGATAATCGCATTATAAGGATTCACGGTCATGCTAGACACCAATGTATAGATACTCGTCACCATGCCTTGCGGACGCCTGCAAGGCTACCTTGGTCTCGTGAAAATGAAAGCCTACTCCCGCACTAATGCTGCTGCTGCTCCTCAAAACCTGGACCTGTGCAAAAATGCACATAAGTGTAGCATCAGCACAACCGACCCCATGTGCTGGTAAGTGTCTAGCCTAACCCCGGCGAAGTAGTGACGAGGCTAGACTAGACACCACATAAACCTGCGCGGTCATAAATATACAGCAGAAATCGAATACAAGGAAATTAACAATATGGGAGGGGGGAAACATGCTATAGGGAGATACAATATCAACAGTAATCTTGAGTAACAAACTAAAGCAGCTTAGATTCACAATGAACAAGGAATCAATACTCAATGCAAACACATGGAATCAATAATTGTTGCGGCATGCAACCCACTCCACAAATATCACTGTTGCGGCGTGCAACCCGCTCCACAAATACCAGTGTTGCGGCGTGCAACCCGATCCACAAATATCACTGTTGCGGCGTACAACCCGAACCATACCATTTATCAAGTATCACTGTTGCGGCGTACAACCCGACCCATACCATTTATCAAGTATCACAGTTGCGGCGCGCAACCCGACCCTCATATATCGTTGTTGCGGCGCGCAACCCGATCCTCAATATTATTGTTGCGGCCCGCAACGCGATCCTCAATATCATTGTTGCGGTGTGCAACTCGATTCTCAATATCATCTAACAGTCTGACTCCCCAAACAACAGTCACAATTAAGGGACATAACAATAAGCAAATATTTGACAAAAATCCCAGCAAAGGAAAGAACCAACAAGTTCAACCAAATGTCCCAGCAAGGGAATAATTAACAATGCTTTCTCTCTCTTGCTTTTCTTATCTTTTAATTCACTTTACTATTTTGAGCCCACGCTCCAAAGAATCAAGTCGTGTTATTTTGGAATCGGACCCCAAATTGAGGTCCTAAACCCCCAATTTTAGAAACCCTAGGTTCTACCCTAAGTTTCCAAATTTTCCCATTAAAATCTTTGTTTTGAAGTTGAAATTATGTTTAAGGATGATAAGGTGTAGGGAAAATAGGTTAAAAATCACTTACCAATCGTTTTGAAGAAGAAGAATCATTTGGAAAATTGCCCCTTATGTTTTGGGTTTTGAAAAAGTGTAAAAATAACTGAAAATCTCGAATTTATATACTTCACTGACAGACCAGCGCAGACCGCATGATCTTGGTGCGCGGCCGCGCTGGTGGGCTTGCATCTGGGGCCCTCTCTGAACCTCCCAGCGCGGACCGCACGAACTAGGTGCGCAGCCACGCTGGTCAGACCATGGATGGGGAGTCCTCTGAACCTAGCCACGCGGACCGCGCGAGCTGCACCGCGGCCGCGTGGCTGAGATGACCGCGGCCGCGCTGGGGCCTGCAACCCTGAAACATCTGATACTTAACACATTTCTAAGCCTAAGACTTCCAGAGACCCACTCAAAACTTACCCAAGCCCTCGGGGCTCCAAAACGAACCCATATATGATCTAAAAAACGTACTACGGACTCATCCGCGCGATCAAATCGCCCATATAACATCATAAATCATCAGTTTGGGTCTCAAAACCCATGATTTTTCTTCTAAACTTCATGAACTTTTAAACTTGGAACTTATAGTCCAAAACACGTCAAACGACGTCCGATTTCGACCAAACTTCATAGAAAGCACTTTAACAATATATAAAACTTGTACCGGGCGTCGGAACCAAAATACGAGCCCGATACCCTAGTCTTTTAATCAATTTTCATTTCCATTTTCCTTAACAATTTCAGAAAAATAATTTAACAGAAAAATTCTTTTACTCGGGTTCTAGACCTCGGATTTCGACTCTGGGCACATGCCCCCGAGTCCCATATTTTTCTACGGACCCTCCGGGACCGTCAAATCACGGGTCCGGATCCGTTTACTAAAAATGTTGACCGAAGTCAACTTTAATCATATTAATATTAAAATTCTTCAAATGTTTCACAGATTTTACATATTTCAACATAAAAGCTTTGCGGCTACGCGCCCGGACTGCGCACGCAAATTCAAGCAAGTAAAAGGGAGGTTTTCAAGGCCTCGAAAGCACGGAACGGATGAGGAAAAAGGTGATGACCCCTTTGGGTCGTCACAATGTGTATGCGTTTTATAATATTTGACGACATAAAGTATTCGTACATTGCACGAACGTAGAGACTAGTACTATGTTGAAAGAACAAAGATCTTTAGCAAAATATCGTTCACCTTTTTTACACTTTAAAAATAGATTTTATACTAGGCAAAATAGTAATTTAATTATTTTTCTTATATTTAAGAATTTGAAATCAACTAAAATATTGACTACTAAATATATTCCTATTTTAGCTATGTACGAGTCCTATTTTGTACATACGTTGTATCTTTAATTTGTAAAAGCTTTATGATTATTTCCTTATATTATTTAATTAATTAATACCTCTAAATTTTATACAAGAAAATTAATTACTATTTTTACACAAGTCAAGATCTCCTGCTCCTAATAATTTTCTGACAAAATAAAAACAAGTTATATAGTATTAAAGAAAATATTTCTGCGAGACTAACTGTTTTGGTGGTTTTTAATCGAGTTGCATTGGTTTATTGTGATATATGCTCTTTTGCACATCTCAACGAGTGAACTCAATGCTAGAAATTCGTTCACATGAGATGATCCATGTGGTATTCATAATCTATAAACTGAGAAATACTTTTGTTCAATAAATTAGGTACTAAATTTGTTGCTTCCATTTTTTATTATCCAACTTATGAGAATATTTTTTCAATTGATATTCATTTTTCATAGCTTGTGGTTGCAAACAACAAGTCTTTCTGTTGCTTTGCAATGCTACAGTAGAATTCACGCGCCTACGCTCAAGATATAATTTAGCTGCTGCAACGACCCGACTGGTCGTTTCACCTTTTAGAATCCGGTTCCCTTAAATAATACTTCCCGCGCTTGCTTTAGATAATTTATAACTTGCAGGGACGGTTGGTTCGGGTGTTGGAAAAGTTTTGAGTAAAAATATGTCCAATTATTTTTTTAAGATTCTCTTAAAAGATCAAGTTTGACTTCGGTCAACTTTTTAGGAGAACGGACCCGGATTCATGATTTGATGATCTCGGAGGGTCCGTGGAAAAATATGGGACCTGGGTGTATGCCCGAAATCAAATTTCGAGGTCCCTACTCCGAGTAATGAATTTTTATTAGAAATTGTTAAATTGAAGTTTTAAAGAATTAAAGAAACTAAGAAATCATTGATTTCCTAGGTACCGGGCTCGAGTTTTGGTTCCAAAGCTTGGTACAGGTCCGAAATATCATTTAAGACTTGCCCGTAAAATTTGGTATCAATCCGAGTAGTTTAAGGGTGTTTTGGCCCGTTAGAAGAAAATTAAGAACTTGAAGTTCAATAGTTTGATTCATATGGTTTTAGGGGGTGATTCCAATATTTAGCATTGCTTTGTGTGTTACGAGGGTTCGAGTAGGTCCGCCTCATAATTTCAGACTTGACGATATGTTCGGGCGGGACTTTGGAGCCCCGAGCGTCAAACGAGTGAGGTTCGAGTGAAGTAGGAAAGTTGAAAGTGGCTGAAGGTCTGCTGCTTCTGTCATAACCGCATCTGCGGTTCTAGGACCGCAGAAGCGGGACCGTAGAAGCGGGACCGTAGATGCGGTCAATCCATCGTAGAAGCGGCCTTTTTCCAGGCCAGGATAACCCGCAGGAGCGGCTCGAAAGCCACAGAAGCGGCTACGCAGAAGCGAACCTCAGCCGCAGAAGTGGAGCTCAGACCGCAGAAGCGGCCCAACCATTTTTGCCCAGTTCTGCAGAAGCGGTCCTTTTTCGCAGGTGCGGGACTGCAGAAGCGGAAATCGCTGGGTAGCGAGTTCATTTAATTTGAACTCAAAGGCAATTTATTTCATTTCTACTCCACACTTAGGCGATTTGGGGGCTTCCAAAGAGAGGATTTCAATATAGCACTTCAAGTTTGTGATCGTTCAGCTCCGAACTGAGGACTTGGGCTTGTTCTTGATATTGAAAGTGCACTTTGGATCTAGGTGGGTCTCCTTTCTAACCTTGTAAGATGGAATTGTCCCCATAGGTATAATAAATGAGTATTTGCTACTAAATGCGGGGGCTACGCATGTATTTGGTGACGAGAGTCCGTGCGTAACTACTATGATATTAATGCTTGGGTAGTTTAGGACCCACACCATGCCTAATTTGGGATTTTCTTCTATTTAAATTGTCAATATGACCCTTTGTGATATGCTAGAGACTTGAGAGAAATAAAAAGTGAACGTATGAAATTGTTGAACTTTGTAAGAGTTTCCTTATATATATATAAGCCTTTGTGTGCATTCTTGATGTTCTTGATACTTATGGAGCGGGTCAATCACCTTGGTGAAAATATATGCATCTATAGTTCGTATCGTTAGACCCTCGACAATGCATATTTTATTTTCTGTTGGAGCGGGGCGTCGACCTCGGCATGACTGCGCATGATATATATATATATATATATATGATGCCTAGACATGACATGCCTACTTGCTTAGTAATTGAAGAATGTAAATGGAAACTGAAATAAGGTCAAGAACTTGATTATTGCTTTTCCTTATTACCTGTTAAATATTGGTGACTTTCATGCTTAGCATATCACATTGATATTATATTATCTTGACCCTAGTAGGTATCAAGTCGACCTCTCGTCTCTACTTCTTCGAGATTAGACGGGATACTTACTGGGTACATATTTTTTATGTACTCATACTACACTTATGTACTTAATTGTACAGGGTCTGAGGCTGATACATCTGGTTACCAGTCTGGTGCGCGCCCTTGAGTTTGTGGCAGAGACTTCCACGGTGAGCTGCTTCCTTCCTATGCCGCCAATCAGCCGGATGGAGTCTTCCTTTACTTTTGTTGTATTTCTTTATCTCAGACAGTAGGATAGAGATATTCTTTTGTAGTTTCTACTAGATGCCCGTACTTGTGACACCGGGTCTTGGAACACACACCTTGATAGACATTTATTTTGGGTTGTATAATTATGTTATTTACGGTATTTCGCTCTTCTGGCTTAATTGCAAATTAAGTATCTATTTCACTCATTTTTTATTAAAAGCAACATAAGAATTTAGTAATGTTTTCGCGTTGGCTTGCCTGACAATGGTGTCAGGCGCCCTCATGGCCTATTGTGGAAATTAAGGCTGTATTCTGGGTCGGGCCCGGGCCTAAATGGGCCGGGCCAAACGGGCCCCGGCTTAGGTGGGCCGGTCTTTGGCGGTCCCGGGCTTCACGGTCCCAATGGGTGGAATCGGCCCACGACGGTCCTAATCCCACATGGTCCCGGGCTAAATGGGTCGGGCCCATGTGCCTAAATGTATAACGGGCTTTTTCGTTCCGGGCTTTTTTTTTATCTAAGGCAATTTCTTGTAAACTATATATGTATATACTAATATAAATTGCTTATACATAGTTATATAAATATATATAGTATATATTATATGTATAGTATGTATAATATGTATATATTAAAGTTTACATTTAAAAAGTAAATTAACAAAAAAATAGTAAAACTAAAATTTCATGCATAATAAATTAATAATACTTCAAATTAATCTAACAAACTAAAACATTAAGAATAAATACGTCTAACAATTTTAAAATAACACAAATTGTCAAAAAATCTTAAATACGAATTTCCGAATGATGCTCAAGACAATACTTTATATGCCTCCTTGAACTGCATGTGCCAGACCCTGAACGAAAATTTAAGATCCACAGTTCTTGCACTTTAATTTCTGACCTTCTTCATTTTCTTCTAGCACCTCAAAGTGTTGCGAAACAAATGAGCGGACTCTTTCTGAACGAGGCATGATTTAACTTGAGATTTGAGAATTTGAGATTGAGATTTGAAGTCTTGAAAATTGGAGATTGAGAGAATGAGAGAAATTTAGATTGAGAAATGAGTATTGAGTGAAGAAATGAAGAGGGGTGGTATTTATAGTTTTAGAGAAGGTTAGTTTTATAAATTGAAAAAGTGTTTAAAAAAAAATAGGCTATTTGTGCAATATTACCGTTGGCAACGGTCAGTGGGGCCCATAATTTCAAAAAATTAAATATATCTATATATATATATATATGTGTGTGTGTGTGTGTGTGTATAGTATGTATATATAGAATATATATAGTTTATATAGTATGTATATATGTAGTATATATAGTATATATATGTGTTAGATGTGTGTGTGTGTGTATATATAGATATATATATGTGTGTGTGTGTGTGTTAGAATATGTTATATATATATATATATATATATATATTATGTATATATATTTCCTTATATAATTCTTATAAAAAAATTGCAAAGAGATATTCAAGGGAATGTCTTATACTTTTTATTATTACGACATTAACAAAAATGGCAATATCTTTCTTAGTTTTCCTTCCCCCAATGGAATGAGCACAACAAGGTGCTAATACCACCATTAAAAGGAAAAAAACTAAAGAAGATGTGCCAAAGTACAAGTTACACTATAATCTGCATAGTATCTCTACCAAATTTTATAAATACTTCAAGGTTCGAAGGAATTTTCATTGGTGGTGGCGGAAAAGAAGCTTGTTCATCACTGCTTCCGGGCAAAGCAGCATCCTCCGCAAGTTCCGCTAACATTTCTTCATCAGCTTCGTCTATCTCCGGTTGTGATTCTGCAAGTCCAAAATTTCTTCTTTCCGAGTGGATCCAATCTCTGAAGAGTACTAATTTTTTCAAGCTCTCCCTCATAGACGCTCTATGATCACCTATTTGAAGTCTTGCTTGACTGAAAGTGCTCTCTGATGCCACTGTTGAAGCTTGAATACATAAAATATCCCGAGTCATCCTTGCAAGAACCGAAAAATATTTTTCTCTGGCCTTCCACCATTCCAAAAAATCAAAGGTGCCGTCTTGTTTCTCCTTTTCAAGGCCCTGCGACAAATAAACTTGAAGCTCATTTAGATGTGATGTATCATTAATATTATCACCTTGAAAGCCCCTAAAATTCGTCCAAGAACTAAGTGCTTTTAGGCCCGCAATTCTTTTAGACGATTGTAAACTAGACGAAGTAGGAGTTGAAACATTTGGCCTAGTATGATCTAAGGCAAGTTGATAAGCATTATAAATTATTTGAGCATTTATTTTAATTGAGGCTTTTGCATCTGCAAGTTTAGCAAATTCCTCTTTTGAAAGATCTAAAGCCTTATAAATATTTGAATACCAAAAGTGAGGACCTCCTAATTTCATGGTAGGATTTAATATGGCAGCAACACCATAAATATGGGGGATAGGGAAAAAAAAATTTAAACTTTTCTTTTATTACATTTATAGCAAGTTGATAAATTTTTCCACCCTCTGAAAAATCAATAAACAAATCACATAGTGCTGCAATATAAACTAAACAGTTTGAAATAGTAGGATAATATTGCCCAGACAATTCATTTGAAGCTTGATAAAATTATTGTAAAATATTTATATGAATTTTTACATTATTCCAATCTTGATTTGTAAGGATTGCATCATCATCCTCACCACCAACACGAGCATTAAACGTTTTAATTGGATTTCTATATTCATATGCAACTACTAAACTTTCGTACATATAATTCCATCTAGTCGGACAAGCTTTAGGAACCTTTCTTTCTCTAAGATCAAATTCATCACATTTTTTAAAATACTCTCTAAGTCTACGTCTACGGTTTGAATAAAAAAACCAATTAAGAGCCATTTTAACCTTTTCAATTTCTAAATTTAAAATTCTCATACCATCACCGACGATTAAATCGTAAATATGACAAATACATCTAACATGAAAACAATTACTAAATGCATGATTTAGTGTAGTTGTAATTAAGCCTATAGCATTGGTGTTACTAGAAGCATTATCCATAGAAATTGACATTATTTTATCTCTAATGAAAAAATATCTGCAATAGTGTTAGCAATAAACTTAACTGTGTGACGTGAGTTAATTATTCTATAAGAAATAATGTATTTTTGCATTTTCCATTCTTCATGATCTTTATTTGGATCGTAATATGAAATGTCACCGGTCACAATGTTAATTCCTGGTTGAACTAGATTTGAGCATGTACTAGGGTTAACCGTAGTATCTACACTTGTCCCCTCTACCTACGCTTTCATTTGTAAAAATCTAGCTTTATCTTTAGCGTGTGTCTTTATGTGTCTAGTCAAACTACCCGTACCGCTACGGTCTCCAGTAAATTTATGCGTCAGCAAATCCCCACAAGTTTTACACTTAACCTTATTTTATTCTCTTAATTGAGTAAAATAGTTCCAAACAAATGATGTTTCGGGGCGTTTAGGAGGTTGTCTATTAAAAGTAGGGGTTCTACAGGTGGGTCGGGCAGGGCATCAGTTGGGTTATTAGCAGGACTAGTAGGTGTATTATCTAAATCTGGATGGGTTTCATATACATCATCATTTTCCTCATCATTTTCAAAGATAGTTTCATTAGGATAAGGAGCATTCATAACTTCTTCATTTAATTGTTGACCTGGTACAACATCATGGCGAAATTGACTCTCGAAAAATTGAAAACAAAGGTTATTACTATCAAGAATAATAGGTGGAGGAGGATGGGTAACATGTCTGGGTCGGGGAGCCGGGGGTAGGGTAGTAGCTTGCCGACTAGATTCACCATTTTTAGATTTTCCCTTACCACCAAATATTTTTTTCAAAGAAAAGGCCATATTAATTATAATTATACAAACTAAAACAAATAAAACTATATTCTTAAAGCTTAAGAGTTGGAACGAGTTTACCAAATTGACGAACAACTTCTTGAAAATTAAAAATCGTTGAAGACTTGAAGACTTGAATACTTCAATTCACCAACTTCACAATTTTTCATGAAATTGAAATAATAAAGTAAGCAATTATAGAAGAGAATTAGATATAAATTGAGAGAGATTGATGAATTTGTAAGTAAAAATGAAAGAATGAGGGGGTATTTATAGTTGAGAATTGGAAAAAAGTGTAATTATATAAAATTTGGGGGTCAAATAGCTATTTTTTAAACTCCCAAACGACTATTTTTTGATGGCCAACGACTAGATTTTAAAATATGACTGTCGGTCATTTTTTTTTAAAATATAACCGTTGAGGACTGTTTGGCCCGGTTGAACCGGCCCAGGCTCGCCTGCCGGTCTCGGGCTTAGCGGTCTCGGGCTCGTGGGCTATATGGGTAGGACCGGCCGACTACGGGCTTATTGCACCATTTGGGACGGGCCCACTGAGACAGGGTCGTTAGGCCCATTTGGCCCGCGGTCCCGGGCTGGTTCCGGGCTGGGCCCGGCCCACAGTGTAGCCTTAGTGGAAATAGGTCATGGTATCAGAGCACTAGGTTCACGTAGGTCTCACGAGTTATGGGCAAATCTGATAGAGTCTTGTTGATCGGTACAGAGACGTCTGTATTGATCTTCGAGAGGCTATAGGGTATTAGGAAAGACTACTCTTTATTCATTTCATGTCGTGCAGTGGTTAGTGTACTAAACTTCACTCTTCTATTCTCTCACAGATGGTGAGAACTCGCACCGCTGATGTTACAAATCCTGGAGGAGCTGCTTACCCCATTGCTAGAGGCTGAGGTAGAGGCTGGGAGAGGGCACCAGCCCGTGGTAGGGGATGAGGGCGTCCAGATTCGTTCCAGTAGCACCATCAACGGATCCTGCGAGGGATCCTATCATGGAGGAGCAGGGCGAGGTACCCGCAGCTGCGCCTACCCCGACGGATTTCATGACATCAATGAGATTTCATATGATGACCTTGCTCGTTGTCACGTGAGTTACCTCCCCGTTTCCCCTATTTTCTGCTTCATTATGTTTTATTATAAGAGTCTTGAGTGAATGAGTCGATTTGGATTGGTTTTTGGATGGAAATGAGACACTTAGTCTCTTTAAGGAAGGCTTGTTTTGGAAAAGTCAACCGGATATTGACCATTGAGTTAGATGGTTCAGATGTGATTTTCGGTGATTCGGTTAGCTTCGGGGGATGATTTGTGACTTAGGAGTGTGATCGGAACTGATTTTCGAGGTCAATTATAGAATTAGGCTTGAATTGGCAAAGTTAGTATTTTGGCGAATTTCGGTTGATAGGTGAGATTTTGATCCGAGGGTCGGAATAGAATTCCAGGAGTTGATGTAGCTTTGTTAGGTGATTTTGGATGTGTGTGCAAAACTTCAGATCATTCGGAGATGTTTTGGTCGGGTTTTTGATCAAATGCGTAATTCAGAAGTTTTAGAAGAACTTAGGCTTGAATCTGATGTAATTTGATGGTTTTGGTAATAATTGTGGCGTTTTGATGATTGGAGCAAGTTTGAATAATGTTTTAGGATGGGTTGGCACTTTTGGTTGGGTCCTAGGGGCCTCAGGCTGATTTCGGATGGCCATCGGGATGATTTTAGACTTGGCGAAACTCATAAGATTGCTGGTATCTGGTGTTTCCGCATCTGCGGAAGAAGGGCCGCATATGCGGTTCCGCAGATGCGTATGGTTGGTCACAAGTGCGAGTTGTAAGGAAAGGGGGTTGTTTTCGTAGGTGCGGGCTCGGAGCCGCATCTGCGATGACGAAGATGCGGTAGGTGTGTCGCGGAAGCGAAGAAGGCGTGGCTTGGTATTTCCGCAGAAGCGGACAACTATCCGCAGAGGCGAGGTCCGCATATGCAGTAGAGGACCGCAAAAGCGGTCGTGGGTTTTAAATAGGGATCTGCAGAAGCGGAAATTAACCGCAGATGCGGTGTGGGGACTGCAGATGCAAAAATACCTATTATCAGAAGAGTTTTTAGGGCTCATTTGTTCTGCGAGCTTAAGTCCATTCCCACCATTTTTAAGCAACCTTAAGAGCTCTTGGACGGAATTTGAAGGGGATTTCGACTAGATGTGATTGGAGGTGAGTCCCTTGGCCTAAATACATGAATTAATAGTAGAACTTACATGGAAATTTGTGGAAATTCATCAAAAGGGGTAAAGCTAGGGCTTGAAGATTTGGTATTTCAAAGTGGAATTTGAGGGGCCAAATGAACTCCGATTTTGGAAATTTTGATATGTATAGACTCGTGGCGAGATGAGGAATTCGGTGATGTTAACTTTTTGATTTTTCGAGAAGTGGACTCGGGGCTCGGGTTTTGCCAACTTCGTGAATTTTGATATTTTCCGAGTCTTTTCGATTGGGATGTGTTTCCTTAGCCTATTGTAATGTATTCCTTGTGATTTTGAGAAAATTTGACGCTCTAGGAGGTTGAATTGCGAGGCAAAGGCATAGCGAGCTAGGACTTTTGCCGGCTTGAGGTGAGTAATGGTTATAAATGATGTTCTGAGGGTTTGAAACCCCGGATTTGCACAACATAGTGCTATGTTGAGGTGAGACACACGTTGCATGATGAGCGTGGGGTCCATTACTATTGGGGATTCGGACATGGTCCATACCGATTGATGATTCTACTGTATTTTGACTGAGCCTTAATTAATGTCATTGTATTCTGGGCTAGTTGCCATGTTTGGGGCCTTGTGCCGACCTATAGAACCCTTAGGGGCAATTGTACTGGTTGACTTCACTTTTCTTGTTAAAATCATACCCTCAGCCATGTTTCTAACTATTTAATCTAATATGAACCGGGTTGAAATAGCTAAACCAAAATGAGAGTAATATATGGGCTGGTATCCCTATCTCATCTTAGTATGCCCGAGAGGCTGAGTTATATTGACTGAGAGGGGTTGAGAACCCAATAGTAAGGGTATTTGATATGTTATGGATCGGGCTGTACGCCACAGCATTATATTAATACGGATCGGGCTACACGCCGCAACAGTATATTATTATTGGATCGGGCTGCACGCCGCAGCAGTATATTTATACGGATCGAACTGCAAGCCGCAGTAGTATAACGCTTGGGCTATAGGAGCCCCTCCAGAGTCTGCACACCCCCAGTGAGCGCAATAGTATATTATTATTGGATCGGCCTGCAAGCCGCAGCAGTATATATTTATAAATGGATCGGGCTGCACGCCGCAACAGTATGCTATATGGATCGGGCTGCACGCCACAATAGTATAATTAAGATTTCGGTTATTATGAGGAATAAATAAGTTGAGTACTGGCTTAAAGGATTTTTACCTGACTTCTTCATTTAGTTATTGTTTAAATATTCTTACTGTTTTGATGTAGAACTGCTTAGTTCTTTTACGAGATTTCTTTTCGTCAGTCATTATTTATTGCTATTACTCACTGAGTTGGAGTACTCACTTTACTCCCTGCACCATGTATGCAGATACAGGTATTTCGGAGGCGTAGATTGAGCTATTGCTGCTATTCAGATCTCACCGGAGTCATCGAGGTAGCTGCATGGCGTCCGCAGACCCGATTTCTCCCTCTATCCTCTTTACTTTCAGCATTTTAGACTATCTTTTGTTTAGGTTGTTCCTCAGACTTGTATTAGAGTCTCTTGACTCGTGACACCAGATCGGTGGGATTTGTAGTGATGTTTCCTTGTTTTCTGCACATTTTATCTGTTGTTATAGACTTCTATTCATGTTAATTTGGTATTTAAACCTCGTTAATTGGCAATGGACTCTATATGAGGGATTAAGAGTGTTCAATTGGTCGGGCTTGCCTAGCATTGTGTAGGGAGGCATCACGACCGGGGTTGGGGTCGTGACATTTCAAGAGGTCATGGGCCGCATGCTACGGTTCATGGACACTATGACTCAGGCTGGTTTATTTCCAGCAGACCCAGCTACTTCACTGATGTCAGGACCCAATTTCCAAACCCGATCGTGATGGCACCTCTCGTGAAGACAAGGCCAGCCAACTAACCTAAATCGTCTATTTAACAGTCATTAAACATAATGAATAGAAAATACCATATAATGGCATTAAAAACTATCAATTACAACCCAACACAACCCGACCGGAGTGTCACAAGTCACGAGCATCTAAAGAAGACTAGACACCACTACAGAGCCAATAATATATATATAACAACATGTGGAGTTCAAAAGATGAAGTCCGGTGCCGCGAACGCTGGGGGTCACTCTGATCAACTACAATAGCAATACCTTCAACCAGCTCAAAACCCGCTACCGGGTGAACAATACCTGCATCTGCACGCGAGGTGCAGGGAGTAAAGTGAGTACTCCAACTCAGTGAGTAATAAAAGTAAATAATAACTGAGCAGCCAGAATTCACGTAAAGCAACCAACATGCTATACAGAAGCCGGGTACAATTTATGAGAAAACAGTGAAATCGGTGAAATCTTTAAAAATATTTTGGCTCAGTTCAAATCTCTTTCGAAAATGGTCTTTTCAATAATTACGAAAATGGTTTCAAAATAGTTAGTGCTGATTAGCACAGAAAATCCGCCCCTCGGGCACAAATACCCCTGTATAACAGGAAAAAGGCAAGAAGTATACAAAATGAGCACATAAAAGCTCGCCTCTCGGGCAATATCTCAAACTAAACCAGCCCCTCGGGCTCACTCTCCACAACACTCTTGGCCCCTCGGGCTCTCTCTCTCAAAATCACTCTCAGAAATCGTATCACACAATAACCGCTGCGGTGCGCCGCCCGATCCACGTATCGCTGCGGCGTGCAGCCCGATCCATAGCTCGATGTGGCGTGCAGCCCGATCCATATGGGTACCCCCGCTCACTGTGGGGGTGTACACTCCGGAGGGGATCCTACAGCCCAAGTGCTATATATATCACTGCGGCGTGTAGTCCGACCCAATATATACATACTTCGGCGTGCAGTCCGATCCATATAATATGCTACTGCGGCGTGCAGTCCGATCCATATAATATACTACTGCGGTATGCAATCCGATCCATATATAATCCTCACATCCAGGCCCTAGGCCTCACATCCCTCCGTGTATCCTCACATCCGGCCCTCGGCCGCACTCAGTCAGAAAATCATCACAAGCCCCTCGGGCACTAGTAAAACAGTAGTCCTCAGCCCAAATTATCATTTAAATTATCATTTAAGACTCAATATGAGTAAAAGTGGCTGAGTTGTAAAGTAGTGGAGAAATAGTATGACTGAGTTTAAGTAATAGGTCAAAACAGTGAGGAAGACAGTGAAAATAATCCCCGAAGGGTTCAAATAGTTGGCACGAAGCCCAAATACGGAAATCAGCCCAAACAATAGTGATAACAAATAAATTCCAGTCAAATACGCGGTAAATTAATCAATCGGGACGGACCGAGTCACAATCCCCAGTGCTGCTCTGCCCCACGCCCACTATCCGGCGTGCAAGTCACCTCAATATAGCACAACGATGTGCAATCCGGGGTTTCAAACCCTCAGGATATCATTTACAATCATTACTCACCTCGAACCGATAAAATCTCTAGCCCGCGACGCCTTTGCCACTCAAACCGGACTCCATGCGCATCGAATCTAACAAAAAATAGAGCGAATACATTACAATATGCCAAGGGAACAACCCTAATCGAAAACAACCGAGAAATAGCAGAAATCTCGAAACTAGCAAAACCCGAGCCCCGGGCCCGCTTCTCGAAAAATTACAAAACTCACATTACCGAATTCCTCGTCTTTCCACGAGTCCATACATACCAAGAACTCCCAAATCCGAGCTCAAATGACCTATTAAATCCCAATTTGAAATATCAAAACTCAAGCCCTAGTTCTTTAAATTTTCACCCAATTTTCCAAGAATTAAAGGTTGATTCTTCAATAAAATAGCTAGGTCACGAGACTTACCTCCAATCAATTCCCGTCAAAACTCTCTTCAATTTCAACCAAAAAGCTCTTGAGGTGGTTCAAAAATGGAGGAAATAATGAATGGGTCGCGGATGAAATAACATAATAAACCCTTCTGCCCAGCTGACATTTCTTTTATGCGAACGTGAGGTCCCTCTCGCGTTCGCGATGCACAAAAATTCCACTAGCCAATTTTACCCTTCGTGAACGTGGTGGCTTACATGCGAATGCGATGCTTTAGCTGCTACCACTACGCGAACGCGAGTCTTATGCCGCGTACGCAAAGAACAAATATTACGGAATCTCAATTCCTCTTATGTGAACGCGACACCCATCACGCGAACGCGATGCATACTCCCAGGGCCCTTCGCGAACGCGATGCTCTATACCCGAACGCGAAGCATAAGGACTCAGGGACCCAACTCTCTTCTACGCGAACGCGTGCTTCTCACCACGAACACGATGCTCCAGGAGTTTCCCTTACGCGAACGCGGACCTACCTTCGCGAGCGCGAAGGCCAAATCTGGCCTGCACCTGCTGCTGCATTTTCTGCAATATTTTCCGACTCTAAACTCCCCGTGAGCCATCCGAAATCACCCCAAGGCCCCCGGGACCTCAACCAAAAGCACCAACATATCCCAAAACATCATACGAACTTGTTCCAATCATCAAAACACATCAAACAACACTAGAATCATCAAATCACATCGGATTCAAGCTTAAGTTTCTTCAAAACTTCCGAAATGCGCATTCGATAAAAA
>MU699534.1:27336-65987 GCA_026770625.1 Nicotiana glauca | reverse complement strand
TAACACATGAGACGACAGGCCGGGTCATCACATCCTCCCCAACTTAAACAAACGCTCGTCCTCGAGCGTACTCAGAGTTGTCCTAGAAGCCAACCAATAGCTAAATGACCTTACCAAGCATATACCCGGGGCGATCCCACATCACCCTATCTCTTATAGGTCTGACAACACAACATAGCTGAAATTACCCAATCTAGTCTAGCCCACAATTCACAAAACTACCTTTTTCACTTCTGAAACCATCAGTACGATCAAAACCTCACACCTATACTTTGAATAGTCCCGAACCAGCTGTAATAACCCATACTTGTAACCTCAATGAAAATCATACGATATACCACATAATCCAAGCACTCGAAATGATAACTTCTATTCACAGTTGTTATCCACAACAACCAAATACCGATAGAAAACCTCTTACCAGCTAAAGTCTTATTCCCAACACTTCCATATACTGCTAATGATAATTGAAACACGCAATAAATCGTAACCATTTCTCATATCAACCATTCATGAAACCACTTACTTTTAGACTAATACCATAGCAGATCCCGAGCCGAACCTCGATAATTTCCTTCTAACAAGCTGAAATCACATCTGTTCGTATTAATTAATGACTCCAACGATCACCTCGAACCCAACACGCCACTCTGGTGATATGACACCTCAACACAGGCCTACGCCGCAACTTGCATAATACACGTACCAATGAGAAACAGTCTGAACATACTCAAATCATGAAAAATGACTCAAACGAAGAGTTGTACCTCAAGCTCACCAGTACTGTCACAACACACGGCTGAGGCCCCGTCACACATCATAGAAATAGAACACCTAAAGCTACCCCGAAAGGTCATAACTCCACATAGCCTTTCTATAATGCGCGATCCTATCCCAACATTGGTGCACATGAAGCACCTCAAATCGCTATGCTAAAATCAACAGCCATGCACAATTGTTTTTTGATGTCTGAAACCAAAGAAATCCTTTACACCCATGGTGGAACAAATAACATACGACACGCAACCTGATAGATCATAACTAATACTCTATTTACCGAGCAATGCTCAATTACTCTTCCCGCTCGACTTTCTCTATGAATACTCAATAGAAACGCACCACATGTGCCAATATCCAACTAATTATAACGTCTCACAGCATAGAAGAGCGATTCATAGATCTCCCCAGATCACTAACAAGCTCAAGAACGATCGAATCAACCTATCCCTCAACAATACAACTCGGGGCTAACCAAGCTAACTCTAAGCTAAATATATAGCCACCTCGGTCTTCCAACAAACTCAATATCAAGAAGCCTGAAGCTGCTCCTTCCAATACTATAACTTCTGCCGGATCCGTATGATACGGTGCCCGACACCAAATCAATACTGAAATCCACAATCTCGCCCGGCGACATGCCCGGCCATAAGGAACGCATCCAAAAAAAAGTCCTTCAATAGCGGAACTGAATCAATGGTAGAAACCTCTATACTGACATCCGTCACAAAGGCCCAATTAAGGAAAGCAATCCTTCCCAGCCGTTCGCTGATCTTTGGAATACCAACCACTCTGCTATAACATAATCCGATGCACCTCGCCATGCCACCTGTTTCCGACATAACCCATAGCACACTAGTCTACACCCCAACATCATATCCACAATCCAATATACCAAGCAAAGAAAGATCCACTCGGTTCTCCAACTCCATATAGCACACGAATAATATACCTGATCCCAAATCCCGCAGTATGAATACATATCACATCTTGAGTACCCTATCATTCCCCGAAAGATATTTTAAAATTCTCCTGTGCCATCTTCGAACCATGGTAAAACCCAACAAGAACATCTCTGCCAAGGGACCCTGCAGGCTTGGGAAATGCGACACTACTATTCACATTTGAGAACTAAGGCTTACCAAGGGACTTTTGCATTTGCGAAATGGGTCTCACATTTGCGAGGTTTGGCTTCGCATTTGCGAACCTTGGCCGGCCTAGGCTAGTTTCGCATTTGCGAACCAGCCTTCACATTTGCGATAGCTGGACCTTCGCATTTGCGAACTCTGGCTTCGCAAATGTGAATCCTGCAGATAGCTGATACCAGATTTTTCCATAAATGAGAAATGCAATCCGACCTATCCAAAACTCACCCGAGCCCTCGGGGCTCCAAACCAAATATGCACAAAACCTCAATAACCTCCTACGGACTTATTCGCATGATCAAATTGCCAAAATAACATAAAAAACAACGAATCATGCCTCAAAATCACTAGTTTTTCTTCAAACTTCATAAAGTTTCAAATTTAGAGTTTTAAGCCCAAAACACGTCAAACGACGTCCAATTTCAACCAAACTTCACAGAAAGCGCTTAAACCATATATAAGACTTGTACCGGGCGCTGTAACCAAAATACGGGCCCGATACCACAGTCTTTTAATCAATTTTCATTTCCAATTTCCTTAATAATTTCTGAAAAGCAATTTCACAGAAAAATTTATTTCTCGGGCTCTGGACTTCGAAATTCGATTCCGGGCATATGCCCCAGTCCCATATTTTTCTACGGACCCTCCGAGACCGTCAAATCACGGGTCCGGGTCTGTTTACCCAAAAAGTTGACCAAAGTCAACTTTACTCATTTTAACACCAAATTTTAGCATTTTTCACATAATTTCACATACAAGATTTTTGTCTACTCGGCTGGACTGCGCACGCAAATCAAGGCAACTAGAAATGAGGGTTTCAAGGCCTCGAAAGCACCAAAAGAGAGAGAAAATAGGTGATGACCCTTTGGGTCGTCAAGTTCTCCACTTCTAAAACAATGGTTCGTCCTCGAACGGACAAAAGAAAGAAGTAGTTGAGTCGGGAAATAGATGAGGATAACAGCTCCGCATATCGGACTTGGACTCCCAGGTCGATGCCTCAGGGGGCTGACCTCTCCACTGAACACGAACAGACGGAAAACTCTTGGATCTCAACTGACGAACCTACCGGTCTAGAATAGCTATCGGCTCCTCCTCATAAGATAAACCCTTGTCCAACTGGACAGTGCTGAAATCTAACACGTGGGCTGGATCGCCGTGATACCTCAGAAGCATGGATACATGAAAAACTGGGTGCATGACTGATAAGCTAGGCAGAAATGCAAGTCTATAAGCCACCTCTCCCACTCGATCAAGGATCTTAAATGGCCCAATGAACCTAGGGCTAAGCTTGCCCTTCTTCCCAAATCTCATCACGCCCTTCATAGGCGACACTCGGAGCAAGACCCGCTCACCAATCATGAAAGCTACATCCCGAACCTTACGATCTGAATAACTCTTTTGCCGCGACTGAGCCGAACGAAGCCTGTCCTGAATAATCTTGACCTTGTCCAAGGCCTTCTAGACCAAATCCGTACCTATCAACCGAACCTCTCCCAACTCAAACCACCCAATCGGAGACCGACACCGCCTACCATATAAAGCCTCATAAGGAGCCATCTGGATGCTCGACTGGTAGTTGTTGTTGTAGGCAAACTCCGTTAAAGGCAAGATTTGGTCCCACGAACCTCCAAAGTCGATAACACAAGCCCAGAGCATATCCTCCAAAATATAAATAGTCTGCTCGGACTGAACGTCTGTCTGAGGATGAAATGTTGTGCTCAACTCAACCCGTGTGCCCAACTCTTGCTGAACTGCACCCTAGAAGCGTGAGGTAAACTTTGTACCCCGATTCGAAATGATAGATACTGGCACACCATGAAGGCGAATAATCTCCCGGATATAAATCTCAGCTAATCTCTCGGATGAATAGAAGACTACCACAAGAATGAAATGTGCTAACTTGGTCAGCCTATCCACAATGACCCAAACTGCATCGAACTTCTTCGGAGTCAACGGAAGTCCGGTAACGAAGTCCATAGTGATCCTCTCCAACTTCCACTAGGGAAGCTCAATCCTCTAAAATAAGCCACCAGGCCTCTAATGTTCGTACTTAACCTGCTGACAGTTCAAACAACGAGCCACATATGCCACAATATCCTTCTTCTTCCTATGCTACCAATAATGCTACCGCAAGTCCTGATACATCTTTGCGGCGCCTGGATGAATAGAGTACCGGGAACTGTGGGCCTCCTCTAAAATCAACTCTTGAAGTCCATCCACATTGGGCATGCAAACTCTAAGGTAACCTACTGGGCACCTCCATACTGCACCATGTCCCTGAGGACACACAAATGGGGATCATCAAACTGCCGATCACAGATACGCTCCAATAATGAAGAAAGAGCAACCGTGCAAGTCAACACACGAATGGGCTCAGAAACATCCAGTCTCACGAACTGATTGGCTAGGGCCTGAACATCCAAAGCAAGCGTCCTCTGACTGACTGGAATATAAGCAAGACTGCCCATACTGGCTGATTCTTACTCAAAGCATCGGCCACCATATTAGCCTTCCCCGGATGATATAAAATGGTAACATCATAGTCCTTCAACAACTCCAACCACCTTCTATGCCTCAAATTCAATTTCTTTTGCTTGAACAAGTACTGAAGGCTCTTGTGGTCAGTGAATACCTCACATGCCATGCCATACAAATAGTGCCTCCAAATCTTCAAGGCATGAACAATAGCTGCCAACTCTAAATCATGCACTGGATAGTTCTTCTCATGAATCTTCAACTGCCTCGAAGCATAGGTAATAACCTTGCCATCCTGCATCAACAGTGCACCAAGCCTAATACGAGAAGCATCACAATAAACAGTATAAGGCCCTGAACGTGTGGGCAAAACCAACACCGGTACCGTAGTCAAAGCTGCCTTGAGCTTCTGAAAGCTTATCTCACACTCATCCGACCATCTAAACTGGGCACCCTTTTGGGTCAACCTAGTCATCAGGGCTGTAATAGAGGAAAACCCCTCCACAAACCGACGGTAGTAGCTTGCCAATCCCAAGAAACTTCGAATCTCTGTAGCTGATGCTGGTCTAGGCCAGTTCTTGACTACCTCAATCTTCTTCAGGTCCACCTGAATACCCTCTGCTGACACAACGTGACCCAGAAATGCTACTGAACTCAGTCGGAACTCACACTTGGAGAACTTGGCAAATAACTGACTATCCCTCAGAGTCTGAAGAACCACTCTGAGATGCTGCACATGCTCCTCCTGACTGCAGGAGTATATCAGAGTATCATCAATGAACACTATCATGAATGAATCCAAATAAGGTCTGAACACTCAGTTCATCAAGTCCATGAAGGCTGTTGGGGCATTTGTCAGCCCAAATGACATGACCAAGAACTCATAATGCCCGTACCGAGTATGGAAACCTGCCTTAGGGACATCGGATGCCCTAATCCTCAACTGATGGTAGCCAAATCTCAAGCCTATCTTTGAAAATATCTTGGCACCCTAAAGCTGATCGAACAAATCGTAAATCCTCGGAGCGAATACTTATTCTTTATTGGAACTTTGCTCAATTGCCGGTAATCAATGCATATCCTCATCGAACCATCCTTTTTCTTCACAAACAACATCGGCGCATCCCAAAGCGAAACGCTGGGTCAAATGAAACCCTTCTCAAGCAAATCCTGCAACTGATCCTTTAACTCTTTCAACTCCGGTGTGGACACATAAACAGGGCACTCAAAGAATCACTAGGCATGACCAGATACGGTGCAGAATGAAATCGAAGCTTCTCTACCACATACCAGAACAATACCTACACCTCCACCTCTAATACCCTTACCTCCACCTCTAGCATCTCTACCTCCACCCCTAATACCTTTACCTCCTCAAGGCCTCCAAAGATGAAGCTGATCTATCATTGGTCTGTATTGCTGCTCAGGTGAACAAGCGGTACATGACCTTGTCATTTGTGAAAGAACGGAGTAGAATTTCAATTAGCATTGAGAAACCAAATCGCACGACAAGAAAGAACAAATATGAAACTTTTCCTAAAACTGTAGCCTCTGGGGGATAAATACAGATGTCTTCCTATCGATCCCTCAGACTCTACTAAGCTTGTCCGTGAGTTGTGAGACCTATGTAACCTAGAGCTCTGATACCAACTTGTCACGACCCGGATTTCCTACCCTCGGGAGTCGTGATGGCGCCAACTAATAGGAGCTAGGCTAGCCAACTCTTATTTACTTTTTTTCATTTTTAGGATTCTTCTTTTAAAAATTTAACAATAATCATAATATAAATGCAGCGGAATGATTTAAATGAGCGGAAGACTTAAGTTAATAAGACTAAATTAAATACGGAAACTCAACATAATCCTCTACCCAAGATATGGTGTCACATTACTCACGAACTACTAAGAATACTAAACACAACCGTTTGAAAGGAATATAAAACTATTTGTCTCGAGTACATGAGATAACAGACTAAAAATAAGGATAGAGGAGACGTCGGGCCTGCGGACGCCTGCAAGGCTACCTCAGTGTCTCACTGGTCGAAATGCTAACACCCGCGCTACTGTTGCTGCTGTCCAAAACTTGTATCTGTGTAAAAGAGCACAGAGTGTAGTATCATCACAACCGACCCCATGTGCTGGTAAGTGCCTAGCCTAACCCTGGCGAAGTAGTGACGAGGCTAGGACCAGACTCCAAATAAACGTGTGTAGATATATATATACAAGTACAACAAAGAAAACAGCAAGAATAAACAATGTAAGAGTGGGAGGGGAGTATGCTTCAGGGGTAACAGTTAGAAACAAATATCAGGAATAATGGTAAGTACATCTACAGTTTAACTTCTAGCAATAATGAATAAACAAGGCAACTTTCATATTCAACTCATCTCATTGCAGGCGTGCAACCCGATCCCATTTCTGAATATCTCATGGTAGGTGTACCACTCGCTCCCATATCAATATATCATATGTGGTAGGCGTACCACTCGCTCCCATTTCAATATATCATGTGTGGTAGGCGTACCACTCGCTCCCATTTCAATATATCATGTGTGGTAGGCGTACCACTCGCTCCCATTTCATCAATATCTTGTGTGGTAGGCATGCCACTCACTCCCATTTCATTATATCATGTGTGGTAGGTGCACCACTCGCTCCCATTTCATCAATATCTTGTGTGGTAGGCATACCACTCGCTCCCATTTCATTATATCATGTGTGGTAGGCGTACCACTCGCTCCCATTTCATTAATATCTTGTGTGGTAGGCATACCACTCGCTCCCATTTCATTATATCATGTGTGGTAGGCGTACCACTCGCTCACATTTCATCAATATCTTGTGTGGTAGGCATACCACTCGCTACCATTTCATTATATCATGTGTGGTAGGCGTACCACTCGCTCCCATTTCATTAATATCTTGTATGGTAGGCGTACCACTCGCTCCCATTTCATTAAGTCAACAGTTCTTCCAAATATAATTTACTCTAACAAACACAACAATTAATACGAATTCAAAAGACAACAAGTGCACAAAAATTGTGATTCACTGAGGAAAACAAATAGTGACAACTAGCAATTAATTCACATACACATGTACCAATTGTGGCATAAATTCGATAATAACAAGTAACACAGTAAAGGGAAATGTAAAGTAAAGAATCACAATAATAGTAGAATAAGACAATTAATGCACCTGAACTGACAACAATAAGAAACCATAACAAATGGCAATAAGTGCACGACATCACCCTTTGTGCTTTTACACTTTTCCTTACCCAAATAACAATTTCAAACAAAGGCAAGGGAATAAACAAAACGGTAATAGAAATCCCGGCAAGGGAACACAATTAAACAATTAAACCCCGACAAGGGTACAACAATTAAGTAATAAAATTCCCAGCAAGGGAGATACCAACAATTTTACAAAATATCACAGCAAGGGAATTATTTAATACTTCTTTCTCTTTCTTTCATTTCTTACTTGTGATTCATTTTACCAGTTGAGCCAATGCTCCAAAGGGTTCAATCATCTCATAAACTTCCACAATTTTAATATAACTTTAGCCAACGCCCCTCAAATATTAAATATCACAATTTCTTTCACATGCTCTTCACAACATATAGAAGTCATCATCTAAACGTGGAAGATATAACGAAATCCGAATATTCGCAATATAAAGACTCACGGTCATGCTAGACACCAACGTATAGATACTCCTTACCATGCCTATACGTTGTACTCGACAAATAGCAAGTAAAAAAATGAGACTAAACTCCCATTCCCTCAAGCTAAGGTTAGACCAAACACTTACCTCAAAGCCTTGAATTCCACTCAATCTTCAACCATCGCTTTACCCCGGGATTCCACCTCCAATTCGCTCGAATCTAATCACATATTGCTCAATTACTTTAATAAACACTAAATGAATCAATTTGAATGCATAAAAATGAATTTCCTAAGTTTTTTCCAAAAATTCCAAAATCGCCCTCGGGCCCACGTGGTCAAAACTCGAGATTCGAACAAAAACCCGGTTACCCATTCCCCCATGAACTCAAATATGTGATTTGTTTTGAAATCGGACCTCAAATTGAGGTCCAGATCCCTAATTTTTGGAAAACCTAGGTTCTACCCAAAAAACCCCAATTTCACCCATGAAAATCCTTGATTTTAAGTGGAAAACATGTTAAATGATGTTAAAGATTGAAATAATTGAGTAAAAATCGACTTACAAATGATTTGGGATGAAGATTGTTCTTGAAAAAATCGCCTATGTGTATGGGTTTTGAAAGAATGGTGAAAAGTGATGAAAATTCGAATAAGTATATAATTTGCTGGGCTGCGGATATGGGAAATGCGAAGTTGGGTTCTCGATTGCGAACCCTGCAGGCTTGGGAAATGCGACACTAGTGTTCGCATTTGCGAACTGAGGCTTACCAAGGGACCTTCGCATCTGCGAAATGGGTCTCACATTTGCAAATCAGTGACCATCGCATTTGCGAGGTTTGGCTTTGCATTTGCGAACCTTGGCCGACCTAGGCTGGTTTCGCATTTGTGAACCAGCCTTCACAATTGCGATAGCTGGAGCTTCGCTTTTGCGAACTCTGGCTTCGTAAATGCGAATCTTGCAGATAGCTGATACAAGATTTTTCAAAAAATGAGAAATGCAATCTGGCACCTATCCAAAACTCACCCGAGCCCTCGGGGCTCTAAACCAAAAATGCACACAACCTCAATAACCTCCTACGGACTTACTCGCGCGATCAAATCACCAAAATAACATCAAAAACAACGAATCATGCCCCAAAATCACTAGTTTTTCTTCAAACTCCATAAACTTTCAAATTTAGAGTTTTAGGCCCAAAACACGTCAAACGACGTCCAATTTCAACCAAACTTCACAGAAAGCGCTTAAACTATATATAAGACTTGTACCGGGCACCATAACCAAAATACGGGCCCGATACCACAGTCTTTAAATCAAATTTTATTTCTAATTTCCTCAATAATTTTCGAAAAATAATTTCACAGAAAAATTCATTTCTCGGGCTCTGGACCTTGAAATTTGATTCCGACCATATGCCTGAGTCCCATATTTTTCTACGGACCCTCCGAGACAGTCAAATCACAGATCCGGGTCCATTTACCCAAAATGTTGATGATAGTCAACTTTAATCATTTTAATACCAAATTTTAGCATTTTTCACAGAATTTCACATACAAGCTTTCTGGCTACTAGCCTGGACTATGCACGCAAATCGAGGCAACTAGAAATGAGGTTTTCAAGGCCTTAGAAGTACAGAAAGAGAGAGAAAATAGGTGATGACCCTTTGAGTCATCACATGCAGGGACAGACTACACAATATGAGGATATTGGAGTCGCATGGAGTTGACTTCACTACTTTTCAGCTTGAGGGCAGGGCTCGTAGATGGTGGCAGTCCTATGTACTTGGCAGACTAGTAGGTTCTCCTCCCTCACTTGGGGCCAGTTCATACAGCTATTCCTGGATCGGTAGATTCCACCCTCGAAGAGGGAAGAGCTGTGGTATCAGTTTGAGCATCTAGAGCAGGGTCAGATGTCAGTGATCGACTATGAGGCGAGGTTCTCTGAGTTGTCTCGCCATGCACTTATAATACTTCCCACAGAGGCAGAGAGAGTGCGGAGGCTTTTTGCGGGGTTACACCCCACTATCCGGTCTGGTATAGCCCAAGAGGTAGAGTTGGGTACAGGGTACCAGCTAGAGATTGAGACTGCACACAGGATTGAGGGTTATCGTCTGAGGGGTAGAGAGTAGATGTAGTAGGATAAGAGGGCTATATTCTTTGGAGAGTTCAGAGGCGCCCCAGCTAGGGATAAAGGTCAGTTTGGGAGGGGTCAGCCCAGTAGGCCCCTAGTTTCAACACCACCACCTACTCGGGGTGCTCCAGCGCGCTCCTATTTCAGTGCCATACCAAAGAGTTCTTACCGCCCACCAGCTATTCAAGGTTCCTCCAGTGGGTATTCAGGTCCTCCGGATTATTCGAGTTCCTATTTCAGTGCCATGCCAGAGAGTTCATGTCATCCACCAATCTCCAGGCTTGTTCCAGTGGATCTACGGGTTATCAAGGTCAGCTATCAGGGCAGCAGGTCCCGCCCCACGTAGTTGTTTTGAGTGCGGGGATCTCGGTCATATGAGGAGATACTGCCCCAGACTTCGGGTCAAGGCAGTGCAGCAGGGTCAGCAGCCCATGATTTCAGCACCAGCTACCCAGCCACCTAGAGGTGGAGGGCAGGCGGGTAGAGGCCGCCCTAGAGGTGGAGGTTAGCCAGCTACTGCTCAGTCAGGTGGAGGCCACACAGTCGGTGCTCCAGCTAGATTCTATTCTTTTTCGGCCAGGCCAGATGCATTGGCATCAGATGCCGTCGTCACAGGTATTATTTCTGTCAGTGGTAGGGATGCTTCGGTATTATTGGATCCAGGGTCTACTTATTCATATGTATCATCTCTGTTAGCTCGTCTCCTGGTTATTACTCCTAAGCCTTTGGGCACTCCTGTTCATGTGTCTACCCATGTGGGTGATTTTGTGGTTGTGGATCGTATCTATCGATCCTGTGTGGTCACTTTCTATGGTTTTGAGACTAGATCAGATCTTCTGTTGCTGGATATAATCGATTTTGTCATCCTAGGCATGGATTGGTTATCTCCATATCATGTCATCCTTGATTTCCATGCCAAGACGGTTTCACTAGTGATGCCAGGATCGCCGAGATTGGAGTGGAAGGGTTCCATAGTTGATACGCCTAGCAGGGTCATTTCCTTCCTGAAGGCTCAGCAAATGGTCAGGAAAGGGTTTTTAGCTTATTTAGCTTATGTTTGATACACCACTGCAGAGTCTCCGACGATTGATTCAGTGCTAGTAGTCTGAGAGTTTGCCGTTGTTTTTCCTTCTGATCTTCCCAACATGCTTTCGGATCACGATATTGATTTCTGTATTGATTTGGCCCTAGGCACTCAACCTATATGTATTCCACCGTAACGTATGGCTCCTAAGGAGTTGAAGAAGCAGCTAGAGGAGTTGTTAGCAAAGGGCTTTGTCAGGCGCAGTGTATCGTCTTGGGGCGCACCAGTGCTATTTGTGAAGAAGAAGGATGGGACCATGCAGATGTGCATTCATTACCGCTAGTTGAACAAGGTCACCATCAAGAACAAGTATTTGTTGCTTCTTATTGATGATTTGTTTGACCAGCTGCAGGGAGCTAGGGTGTTCTCTAAGATTGACCTGAGGACAGGGTATCATCAGCTGAAGATTCGGTACTCAGATGTTTTGAGGACTGCATTCTGGACTAGATATGGCCACTATGAGTTTCTGGTGATGTCCTTCAGCTTGAATAATGCCCCAGAGGCATTTATGGATTTGATGAATCGGGTATTCAAGCCTTATATTGATTCTTTTGTTATCGTCTTCACTGACGACATCTTGATATACTTACGTAGCCTTGGGGAGCACAAGCATCATTTGATAGTAGTGCTTCAGACCTTGCGAGAGCAAAAGCTATATGCTAAGTTCTCCAAGTGTGAGTTTTGGATTGAGTCAGTGGCGTTCTTGGGGCATGTTGTGTCAGGAAAGGGTATTAGGGTGGATCCCAAGAAGATTGAGGCAATTCAGAGTTGGCCACGCGCTACTTCAGTGACCGAGATCAGGAGTTTTCTAGGGTTGACAGGCTATTGCCGGCGATTGTGCAGGGCTTTTCATCTATTACATCACCCTTGACTAGGTTAACCCAGAAGGGTGCTCCATTCCATTGAGGAGAGCTTTTAGAAGCTCAAGACAGTTTTGACTATGGCACCAGTTCTTGTATTGCCTTCCAGTGTAGGGATGTATACGGTATATTGCGATGCTTCACGCATTGGTTTGGGCTGTATGTTGATGCAGGAGGGGTGAGTTATTGCATATGCTTCGCGTCAGCTAAAGATTTATGAGAAGAATTACCCTGTGCAAGATCTAGAATTGGTAGCGATTGTTCATGCTCTTAAGATATGGAGGTACTATTTGTATGGGGTGCCTTGTGAGGTTTATACCGATCACCGTAGCTTACAGTATTTGTTCAAGCAGAGGGATATCAATTTGAGGCAGTGCAGGTGGCTTGAGCTACTAAAAGATTATGACATTACCATTCTTTATCATCCGGGTAAGGCGAATGTGGTCGCGGATGCCTTGAGCAGAAAGGTGGAGAGTATGTGTAGCTTGGCATTCATTCCAGCAGAGGAGAGGTCCCTAGCTTTGGACATCTAGTCCTTAGCTAACAGGCTTGTGAGGTTGGACATTTCAGAGCCCAGCCGAGTTCTAGCATGTGTAGTTGCTCAGTCTTCGCTATTGGGGCAAATCAAGGCCCGACAGTTCGGTGATCCACATTTGGCAATTCTCAGAGAGACGGTACTTCAGGGAGGTGACAAGGAGGTTTCTATTGGCGAGGATGGTGTTTTGTGACTCCAGGGTCGTCTATGTGTTCCTAATATTGATGGTTTGAGGAGGAGGATTCTAGAGGAGGCACACAGTTCACAGTATTCTATCCACCCGGGAGTTACAAAGATGTATCATGACTTAAGGCAGCACTACTGGTGGCGGGGGATGAAGAAAGACATAGTGAAGTATGTGACCAAGTGTTTTAATTGCTAGCAGGTCAAGTATGAACATCAAAGGCCGAGTGGCCTACTTCAGCGGATGCCTATTCCGGAGTGGAAGTGGGAGCGCATCACCATGGATTTTGTAGTTGGGTTGCCGCAGACTTTGCGGAAGGTTGATTCAGCATGGGTCATTATGGATAGGTTGACCAAGTCAGTCCATTTCATTCCAGTGGTGACTACTTATACAGCGGAGAGGTATGCTCAGATTTACATTCGGGAAATAGTTCGATTGCATGGTGTGCTGGTTTCCATCATATCAGACATAGGCCCTCAGTTCACTTCCCATTTTTGGAGAGCCATTCAGAGTGAGTTGGGGACTCGGGTCCATCATAGAGATGGTCGCGTATGGGGCTTTGTATGGCCGATGTTGTCGTTCTCCTATCGGATAGTTTGAGCCCGGTGAGGCTAAGCTACCGGGTACAGATTTGGTACAGGATGCCTTGGATAAGGTGAAGTTGATTCAGGAGAGGCTTCACACCGCTTAGTCCAGACAGAAGAGTTACGCATATCAGAAGGCACGTGATGTATCATTTATCGTTAGCGAGAAGGTTCTCTTAAAGGTCTCGCCCATGAAGGGCATTATGAGATTAGGGAAGAAGGGCAAGTTGATCCCAAGGTTTATTGGCCCCTTCGAGGTGTTGAGACGAGTTGGGGAGGTTGCCTATCAGCTTGCTTTACCCCCAGTTTATCGGGAGTTCATCAAGTTTTCCATGTTTCGATGCTTCAAAAGTATCATGCCGACTTATCCCACGTATTGTACTTCAGTACTATTCAGTTAGATGAGAGTTTGGGCTGTGAGGAGGAGCCAGTCACCATTATTGACAGAAAGGATCGCTAGTTGAGGTCCAAGAGAATTTCTACGGTGAGAGTCCAGTGGAGGGGCCAACTGGTCGATGAGGTGACTTGGAATTACGAGGAGGACATGCGGAGCAGATATCCCCACTTATTCAGCAGTCCAGGTACTTTTCTATGTCCGTTCGAGGACGAACGCTTGTTTAAGAGGTGGAGATTGTAACGACCCGACTGATCATTTTTCCTTTTAGAACCCCGTTCCCTTAAATAAGACTTCCCGCACTTGCTTTAGATAATTTATAACTTGCGGGGAGGTTGGTTCGGGAGTTGGAAGAGTTTTGAGTAAAAATATGTCCAATTATTTCTTTAAGATTCTCTTAAAAGACCAAATTTGACTTCGGTTAGCTTTTTGGGAAAACAGACCCGGATTCATGATTTGACGGTCTCGGAGGGTCCCTGAGAAAATATGGGACTTGGTCATATGCCCGGAATTGAATTTCGAGGTCCCTAGCCCGAGTAATGAATTTTTATTGGAAACTGTTAAATTGAAATTTTAAAGAATTAAAGAAACTAAGAAATCATTGATTTCCAAGGCACCGGGCTCGAATTTTGGTTCTGAAGCTTGGTAAAGGTCCGAAATATCATTTAATACTTTCCCGTAAAATTTGGTGTCAATCCGAGTAATTTAAGGACGTTTTGGCCCGTTAGAAGAAAATTAAGAACTTGAAGTTCAATAGTTTGATTAATTTAGTTTTAGGGGGTGATTATTAGCATTGCTTTGGGTGTTCCAAGGGTTTGAGTAGGTCCGCCTCATGATTTGAGACTTGTCGATATGTTCGGGCGGGGCTCGGGAGCCCCGAGCGTCAAACGAGCGAGGTTCGAGTGAAGTAGGAAAGTTGAAAAGTGGCTGAAGGTTTGCTGCTTCTGTCATAACCACATCTGCAGTTCTAGGACCGCAGATGCGGTCAATCCATCGCAGAAGCGGCCTTTGTCCAGGCCAGGATAAACCGCAGGAGCGGCTCGAAAGCCGCAGAAGCGGAGCTCGGACCGCAGAAGCGGTCCAGCCATTTTCGCCCAGTTCTACGGAAGCGGTCCTTTTTTTGCAGGTGCGGGACCACAGAAGCGGAAATCGCTGGGCTGTGAGTTCATTTAATTCGAACTCAAAGGCCATTTATTTCATTTCTACTCCACACTTAGGCGATTTGGGGGCTTCCAAAGAGAGGATTTCAACATAGCACTTCAAGTTTGTGATCGTTCGGCTCTGAATTGAGGTCTTGGGCTTGTTCTTGATATTGGAAGTGCCCTTTTTATCGAGGTGAGTCTCCTTTCTAACCTTGTAAGAGGAAATTGTCCCCATAGGTATAATAAATGAGGATTTGCTACTAAATGCGGGGGCTACGTACATATTTGGGGACGAGAGTCCATGCGTAGCTACTATGATATTAATGCTTGGGTAGTTTAGGACCCATACCATGCCTAATTTTGAATTTTCTTCTATTTAAATTGCCAATATGACCCTTTGTGATATGCTAGAGAATTGAGAGAAATAAAAAGTGAACGTATGAACTTGTTGAACTTTGTAAGAGTTTCCTTGTATATATATGAGCCTTTGTATGCATTCTTGATGTTCTTGATACTTATGGAGCGGGCCGATCGCCTCGGCGAAAATAGATGCACCTATGGTTCGTGCCGTTCGACCCTCGACAGTGCACATTTTATTTTCTATTGGAGCGGGCCGTTGATTCCTAGACATGCCATGCCTACTTTCTTAGTAATTGAAGAATGTACATGGAAACTGAAATAAGGTCAAGAACCTGATTATTGCTTTTCTTTATAACCTGTTAAATATTGGTGACTTTCTGTAATGACCCAATCGGTCGTTTTGTGTACTAGCGCTCCGTTTAGCAGTCTGAGGCGATGAACAACTTCATTTCAGGTATTACGACTTGTACGCGTGGTCGGAATTGAATTTCGGGAAGTCCAGAGTTGATTTGGAAAGAGAATTCTTATTTTGGAAGCCTAGAGTTGAAAGAATGAACTAAGATTGGATTTTTAAGTACACGATCTCGGAATCGGGATCCGAAGGTTCCAGCAGGTTTGTATGATTGTTTAGGACTTGGGCGTATGCCTGGATCGGGTTTTGGATGATCCGGGAGCGTTTTGGCACCTATTGTGGAAAGTAGCATTTTGAAAAAAATTTCATAAGTTTGGGTTAAAGTGCATTTTAGTGATATCGATGTCCGTTTGGGATTTTGAGTCTAGGAGCGGCTCCGTATGGTGATTCTGGAGTTGGGAGCGCGATCGAAAGTGAATTCGGAGGTCCATACGTCATCTTGGAGCCATTTGGCTAAATATAGAAATTTGAAGGTTTTTGAGAAGTTTGACCAGAAGTGGGCTTTTTTATATCGGGGTCGGAATCCGATTCCGAAAGTTGGAGTAGGTCCGTAATGTCGAATATGACTTGTGTGCAAAATTTGAGGTCAATAGAACATGATTTGATAATTTTAAGCATCGAAAGTAGAAGTTGGAAGTTCTAATGTTCATAAAGCTTGGATTGGTGGTTGATTCATGATTTTAGCGTTGTTTGATATGATTTGAGGCCTCGAGCAACTCTATAATGTGTTTTGGGATTGGTTGGTAGGTTTGGTTGAGGTCCCGGGGGCCTCGGGTGGATTCTGGATGGTTAACGGATCAAATTTGGGAGTTGAAGAATAGCTGAAGGATCTGGTTGCTAGTGTTTTCGCTTCTGTGGTTGGGTAGCTGCAGAAGCGGCCCCGCATAAGTGAAAAAGGAACCGCAGAAGCGATTTGTGGTCGAAGGCTCGTGGACCGCAGATGCGGTCAAGGTTCCGCTGAAGCGGGACCGCATCTGCGGAAGGTGGATTGCAGAAGCAAGTATGGGGAGCCTAGGGAGGACCGCAGATGCGGTCAGTGTTCCGCAGAAGCGGGACCGCATCTGTGGATGAAATGTCGTAGAAGCGAAAAAAGGATAGGCCCAGGGGAAGCCGCAGAAGCGGCGGATTGTCTGCAAAAGAGGAAATATTTCCACAGAAGCGAAAATAGCTGGGGTAGAATGGTTGTTTAAAATCAGGGTTGAGTTCATTTCTCTCATAGTTTTCTTGGCTTGGGGCGATTTTTGGAGGGCTCCAAGAAGGGATTTCGTCATCTATGTTAAGGTAAGTTACTCCTACTCATTTCCAAGTTAAATACGAGATTATATCATCGAATTAGACATGAAAATTGTGGGGAAGTTGGGATTTCTGGAAGAAAACCTAGAAAACATGATAAATTGGATTTCACCACGAATTTGAGCATGGAATTAGGAGTAAATTATATATTTGAGTTCCTAAGGTCATGATCTTTATCTTCGAAAAATTTTGGATTTCAGGCACGTGGGCCCGAGGGCATTTTTTCAACTTTTCAATCGGGGTTAGGAATTATTATAAATTAGATTATAAGGAGTATCTTAGCATATATTAATGGATTTACATAATTATTGGCTAGTTTGAAGCGTCGTGCATCGATTCGAGTCTTCGGAAGGGTGTGGAATGCCAGTTATGGATCTTCGGAGCGAGGTGAGTCTCCTTTCTAACCTTGTAAGAGGGAATTGTCCCTATAGGTGAAATAATTGATTATGTGCTCCTATTTGTGGGGGCTACGTACGCACGAGGTGACGAGAGTCCGTGCGTAGCTACTATTATGCTATTGTCTGGGTAGTTAGGACCCAAAAGCATGTTATACTTGAATTATTTATGAACCCATCGATAGCTTGAATTGCTTAAATCACATTGAATTAGCAAGGGGATTACTAAAAGGATTAAACTTCATTTCTTAAAAATTGTTAAAGGAGAATTGGTTTTATTTGGATAATTATTCCCCGATAAAATTCTAATTGGTTATTTGAGCATGTATATTATGTGTACCTGCATAGCATGGATAATTCACGAGCAGGGTGATTATGTATCTTATGTGTACCTAAGTCGCATGGATGATTCGCGAGTAGGGTGATTGTTTATTTTATGTTGACTGCGTCGCATGGATGATTCGCGAGCGGGGTAATAGATGCATCTATGGTTCATGCCGTTCGACCCTCGACAGTGCACAATTTACATTTCTGTTGGATCGGGCCGTCGCCTCTGTGTGATTTGCTCATGTTATTTGTCGCTTGAGGATTTTTAAACGTGAAATTTGCCCTTCGTGGCTTGATATAAATTGATAAGATAATAAAGAATAAACCTTGAAAGCCCTTGATTATTTGTTGAAGGTATTTACCTGTTTTCCGACTTCGTGAACTAGAACTACTATATAAATCCATGATTTTACTCACATTTCTAGAATGTTGTTAGTTGACCTCTAGTAAGTGTCGGAGTTGACCATCTCGTCTCTACTTCTACGAGATTAGGCGGGATACTCATTGAGTACACATTGTTTACGTACTCATACTACACTTCTGTGCATTTTTGTTGCACAAGTATATGTATCTCTAGCAGCCTACTGGGCATAGCAGCGCGGATGATTCTGGGACTAGGTGAGTTGCATTATTCGAGGCGACCCGCAGCTAGTATAGTCCCTTTCAGCATATTGTATTTAATTCCTGTCCATTGTATTTCAGACGGATATTGTATTTTATTTTTTCTTATCAGTAGATGCTCATGCACTTGTGACACTGGGTTCTGGGATGGTCTTCGAAAGATTTGTACTAATCGTTTATTATTTAATTTGAATTTAAGTGGTGATCTTTTTATTTATGAAAAAAATGGAAGGAAAAGTCCTAGATTTCAAAGGTATTAAAAAGAGAAGTTAATCGATTAATTAAGTTGGCTTGCCTGACAGCGGTGTCCGGCGCCACCACGACCCTTAGTGGATTTTGGGTCGTGACAATATGGTATCAGAGCACTAGGTTCCTACGGTCTCATGAGTCATGATCAAGTCTAGTAGAGTCTCGCGGATTGGTACGGACACGTCTGTACTTATCCTCGGGAGGCTGCAGGACTGTTAGGAGTACTTCCCTTCTTGATTCCTTATCGTGCGATTTGATTCCTGTGAGGCTTATGCCTTTGTTCCTTCCTACTCAATCTTACGAGACGCAAAACACTTGTTATAAATCGAGAATTGAAGAACCGTAATGGTACTACAGAGGGAATGAGAGATATTTCTCTCAGCATAGCTAATTGGATTATTATCGTCGCGTTGTAGAAGGACTTTTGATGGTTTCAGCCCAGTAGCGGCACTTCTGAGGGCTTTGGTGCTAGGCACAAGTTGCCTCAATGTTTATGAACAATTGTTCCGTGGAATTGTTATAATGGTAGGATGTTTTGCCCACGTGTCGGGGCAGTGAATGACTTCAAGGGAGGTTTACTCGGTACATAATTAAGAGATTCAGTATTTTATTCCTGGTAGAGGAAAGGCAATCGGACTGAGGATGGTCAGATATGGACTGGTGGAAGTAATGAGACTTGGTAATTGCAAGCGTGGTGGAGCTTTCTCCTATGATGGGGTACTATTGTCATAATTGAACGTAATAAGTTTGTCGGTGTTTTGATCTTTTACATTTCGCCTTTGGGGCAATACATCGGGAAATAGTATCGGAGATTCAACTATCAGATAACGCAGGGTGCGGTGGTTTTGGATTGAATCAGTATTCCAAATGTGGCGGTTCGAGAAAGATGACCTTCGGAAAAGTTTGGAGTTAGTAGCAAATTGTGGATTCAAGTACTATGAAGATAAATTTTATTAAGACAACGACTGAGCAACAAAAGATGAGAAGGACATATAGGAAGTGTCAGGCGGAGTTTTAAACTTCTAAAAGGCCAGGCTTAGGGAGCTGTAATGACCCGACTGGTTGTTTTGCATTTTAGAACCCTGTTCCCTTAAATAAAACTTCCCGCACCTGCTTTATCTAATTTATGACTTCCGGGGATGGTTGGTTCGGAAGTTGGAAGAGTTTCGAGTAAGAATATGTCCATTTGCTTCTTTAAGATTTTCTAAAAAGGCCAAGTTTGACTTCGGTCAACTTTCTTGGGAGACGGACCCGGATTTGTGATTTGACGGTCCTGGAGGGTCTGTGGGAAAATATGGGACCTGGGTGTATGTCAGGAATTGAATTTTGAGGTCCCTAGCCCGAGTAGTGAATTTTTATGTGAAATAGTTAAAGTGATGTTTTAAAGAATTAAATAAACTAAGTAATCATTGATTTCCTAGGTATCGGGCTCGGATTTTGGTTCCGAAACTTGGTACAGGTCCGAAATATCAGTTAAGACTTGCCCGTGAAATTTGTGTAAATCCGAGTAGTTTAAGGGCGTTTTGACCCGTTAGAAGGAAATTAAGAACTTGGAGTTCAATAGATTGATTCATTTGGTTTTAGGACATGACTCCTAGATTTAACGTTGTTTTGAGTGATCCGAGGGTTTGAGTAGGTCCGCCTCGTGATTTCAGACTTGTCGGTACGTTCGGGCGGGGCACGGGAACACCGAGCATCAAACGAGCGACGCTTGAGTGAATTTAAAAGTTGAAAAAAGTGGTGAGGCAGCTACTTCTGTCATAACCGCATCTGTGGTTCTAGGACCGCCCAAGCGGTACCTCAGATGCGGTCAGAAATCCACAGAAGCGGTCAGGGGCAGCTCAGGCAAAATCGCAGATGCGATCTTGATACCGCAGAAGCGGTCCAGCCAATTTAGGCTAGGACCGAAGAAGCGGCCCAAAACCGCAGAACTGGTAAATGCACCGCAGAAGCGGAAATAGCTGGGAGCAGAACCTTCATTTAATACGAACTCAAATGTCATTTTATCATTTTTCACTCTACACTTAGGCGATTTGGGTGCTTCCAAAGAGAGGGTTTCAACACAACTTTGTAAGGTAAGTAATTCCCCATCATCCTTAGCTTAAACACATGTATATTAGGTAGATTAAACACTAAAACTAAGTAAAAATCAAGGGTTAGAGCTAGACATAGGGTTTTAATAAAACTAAGATTTAATCATGTAATTTGCTATGTAATGAACTAGAATCATATATTAGTGATCCTTAGGTTATGGAGAACAATTTCCTTCCAAAAACCTTGGAATCCGAGCACGTTGGCCCGGGGTCAGAATTTAGGAAACTTGTGAAAGGGGTTGGGAAATGGCTTAAATAGCTAGGATTCGATCTTGTTAACTTATATTGACTAGTTCTTCTTTCCTTTACCTAGTTTGTGAATGTTTGGCTCCGAATTGAGGGTTTGGGCTTGTTCTTGATATTGGAAGTGCGCTTCGGAGCAAGGTGAGTTCCTTTCTAACCTTGTAAGAGGGAATTGTCCCCATATGATTAACGAATGAGTAATTATTGCTAAATGTGGGGGCTACGTACGCACCAAGTGACAAGATTCCATGCGTAGCCACTAATATGTTGATTGTCCGGGTAGTTTAGGACCCACATCATGTTTTGTTTATGAGAATATCCATGTTATTTGTCTAGTGAGATCACTTAGGATGTGTTAGAGACTTGAATGAAAATAAAAGCAACTTGCACACTTGTTGAACATTGTATGGTATAATTGACTCTAAATGTGCCTTTGTGCGTATTCTTGACTTTTCTTGATATTTGTGGATCGGGCCGATCGCCTCGGTATGAATAGATGTATCTATAGGGGCGTCGTCGACCCTCGGCAAGTGCACAGTTTCTTTCTGTTGGTTCGGGCCGTCGCCTCGGCACTACGTGCGTATGTTTAATTGTGTGGAAACTTATACTTGCCTTGTTTTGCTATTGTCCCGAAATGAAAATCGTAAATTTGATGTAGTGATGTACATGACCTATGCCACTTGCCATAAACTGTTAATACTTGTAACTTCCATGATTAGAAAACATTATACATATCTATATTATTTGACCTTAGTAAGTATTGAGTCGACTTCTCGTCTCTAGTTCTTCGAGATTAGACGGGATACTTACTGGGTACATGTTGTTTATGTACTCATGCTATGCTTCTGTACTTAAATGTACACGATTTGAGGCAGGTGGATCTGGACATCATTCTGGTGCGCATCAGTGAGCACGCTTGGGACTTCTACGGTGAGCTGCTTCTCTTTTATGTCGATCCGCAGCCGAAGAAGTCTTTCCTTGTACTTTTGTTTCTGTCTATCCTGGTTCAGACAGTAGGATAGTATATTATTCTTTTGTGTATATTCTACTAGTTGCCCGTAGCTTGTGACACCATGTTCTGGCACACACTTTAGTAGACATTTATTTTCGGGTTGTGAAATCATTTTGATACATTATGGATCACTTCTGGCCTTAATTTTAAATTTTAAAATCTGTTATACTTAGTTTTGACAAAAGTAAAATGAGAACTTAAATTATACTTCCGCGTTGGCTGGCCTGACAATGGTGTCGGGCGCCATCATGACCTATTATGGAAAATGGGTCGTGACAACATGGTATTAGAGCACTAGGTTCACGTAGGTCTCACAAAGTTATGGGCAAACCTGATAGAGTCTTGTAGATCGGTACGGAGACGTCTGTATTTATCTTCGAGAGGCTATAGGGTATTGGGAAAGACTACCCGTTATTCATTTCTATCGTACAGTGGTCGGTGTACTAAATTTCCCTCTTCTATTCTCTCACAGATGGTAAGGACTCGCACCGCCGACGTTCCGGACCCAGGAAGAGTTGCTCCCCCCTCCCCCCGTTGCTAGAGGCCGAGGTAGAGGCAGGGGGAGGGCACCGACCCGTGGTAGGGGACGAAGGCATCCCAGAGCCATTCCAGATGCACCACCAGCAGATCCTGCGAGGGATCCCATTATTGAGGAGCAGGGGGAGGTGCCCGCAGCTGTGCCTACTCCGGTGGATTTCATGAAAGTGTCGGGATTTTAGGAGGTCATGGGCCGCATGCTACAGTTCACGGACACTATGACTCAGGCTGGTTTATTTCTAGTAGACCCAGCTATTTCACAGGTAGGAGGGGGAGCCCAGACCCCTACTGCTCAGGCTCCAGGTCATGCAGCTGCAGTATATCAAACTCCGGGTGCACTTCCCGTAGATGGGGTTCAACCAGTTGCTGCAGTGGTGCCCCAGCCCAGGCCGACTGTGGATGGCGATCCGCAGAAGGTACTAGATAGATGGACTAGACTTCACCCTCCAGTCTTAGAGGGTGAGCGTCATGAGGATGCTCAGGACTTCATCGACAGGTGTAGGGACAGACTGCATGCCATGAGGATATTGGAGTCGCATGGAGTCGACTTCACTACTTTTTAGCTTGAGGGCAGGGCCCGTAGATGGTGGCAGTCTTATGTTCTTCGCAGGCCCGCAGGTTCTCCTTCCATCACCTGGGGTCAGTTCATACTATTGTTCTTGGATAGGTATATTCTTCCCTCTTAGAGGGAAGAGCTGTTGTATCAGTTTGAGCACCTTGAGAGGGTTAGATGTCTGTGACCGACTATGAGGCGAGGTTTTCTGAGTTATCCTACCATGCACTTATGATACTCCCTACAGATGCAGAAAGAGTGCGTAGATTTATCGCCGGGTTGCAACCCAATATTCGATTGAGTATGGACCGATAGGTGGAGATGGGTACAGAGTATCAGCTTGTGGTCGAGATTGCTCGTCGGATTGAAGGGTATCGCTAGAGGGGTAGAGAGCAGATACAACAGGATAAGAGATCCAGATTCTTTGGAGAGTTCTGAGGTGCCCCAGCTAGGGGCAGAGGTCAGTACGGGAGGGGTCAGCCCAATAGGCCCCCATCTTCAGCACCACCACCTCCCACCCGAGGGGCTCCAGCACACCCCTATTTCAGTGCCATGCCAGAGAGTTCCTACCGCCCGCCAGCTATACAGGGTTCCTCCAGTAGGTATTCAGGTCCCCAGGGTTCTTCTGGTTCCTACTTCAGTGCTATGCTGGAGAGTTTATATCATCCACCAGCTATCCAGGCTCCTCTTACCGGATCTATGAGTTATTAGGGACAGCCATCAGGGCAGCAGGTCGCCGCACCGCATTATTTTGAGTGCGGAGACCCTGGGAACATGAGGAGGTACTGCCCTAGGCTTAGGGGAAAGGCAGTATAGCAGGGGCAGCAGCCCATGACTCCAGCACCGGCAGCCTAGCCACCCAAAGGTGGAGGACAGACTGGTAGAGGTCGTCCCAGAGGTGGAGGTCAGGCGGGTAGAGGTCAGCCCGCTATTTCTTAGACGGGCGGAGGCCTGCCAGTCGGTGCTCCAACTAGGTTCTATGCTCTTCCAGCCAGGCCAGATGCATTAGCCTTAGATGCCGTCATCACAGGTATTATTTCCATCAGCGGTAGGGATGCTTCAATATTATTTGATCCAGGGTCTACTTATTCATATGTGTCATATCTGTTTGCTTGATTACCAGTCATTTCTCCTGAGCCTTTGGATGTTACTATTCATGTGTCCACTCCTGTGGGTGATTCTGTGGTGGTGGATCGGATCTACCGATCTTATGTGGTTACTTTCTGCGGTTTTGAGACTAGAACAGATCTTCTATTGCTTGATATGATCGATTTTAAGGTCATCCTGGGCATGGATTGGTTATATCCATATCACGCCGTCCTAGATTTTCATGCCAAGACTGTTTCACTAGCGATGCCAAGATTGCCGAGATTGGAGTGGAAGGGTTCCACAGTTGATACACCTAGCAGGGTTATTTCTTTCCTGAAGGCTCAGCGCATGGTTGAGAAAGGGTGTTTGGATTATTTAGCTTATGTGTGAGACACCACCGCAGAGTCTCCGATGATTGATTCAGTTCCAGTAGCTCGAGAGTTCGCTGATGTTTTTCCTTCTGATATCCCTGGCATGCCTCCGGATCGTGATATTGATTTCTGTATTGATTTGGCTCCAGGCACTCAGCCTATATCTATCCCACCATACTGTATGGCTCCTAAGGAGATGAAGGAGCTAAAGGAGCAGTTGGAGGAGTTGTTAGAAAAAGGGTTTGTTAGGCCCAGTGTATCGCCTTGGGGTGCACCAGTGCTATTTGTGAAAAAGAAGGATGGGACTATGCGGATGTGCATTGATTATCGCCAGTTGAACAAAGTCACCATCAATAACAAGTATCCATTGCCCCGTGTTGATGATTTGTTTGACCAGCTGCATGGTGCTAGGGTGTTCTCTAAGATTGACTTGAGGTCAGGTATCATCAGCTGAAGATTCAGAATTAAGATGTTCCGAAGACTGCATTCAGGACTAGATATGGCCACTATGAGTTTCTGGTGATGTCCTTTGGCTTGACTAATGCTCCAGCGGCATTTATGGACTTGATGAACATGGTGTTCAGGCCTTATATTGATTCTTTTGTTATCATCTTCATTGACGACATCTTGATATACTCACGTAGCCTGGGGGAGCACGAGCAGCATTTGAGAGTAGTGCTTCAGACCTTGCGAGAGCAGAAGCTTTATGTTAAGTTCTCCAAGTGTGAGTTTTGGCTAGAGTCAGTGGCATTCTTGGGGCATGTAGTGTCAGGAGAGGGTATTAAAGTGGATCCCAAGAAGATTGAGGCAGTTCAGAGTTGGCCACGCCCTACTTCGGTGACCGAGATCAAGAGTTTCCTGGGGTTAGCAGGTTACTACCAACAATTTGTGTAGGGATTTTCATCTATTGCATCACCTCTTACCAGATTGACCCAAAGGGTGCTCCATTCTATTGGTCTGATGATTGTGAGGAGAGCTTCCAGAAGCTCAAGACGACTTTGACTACAGCACCAGTTCTTGTGTTGCCTTCCGGTGTAGGGATGTATACGGTATATTGCGATGCTTCTCGCGTTGGATTGGGATGTGTATTGATGCAGGAGGGGCGAGTTATTGCATATGCTTCACGTTAGCTGAAGGTTCATGAGAAGAATTACCTTGTGCACGATCTAGAGTTGGCGGCGATTGTTCATGCTCTTAAGATATGGAGGCATTATTTGTATGGGGTGTCATGTGAGGTTTACACCGACCATCGCAACTTGCAGCATTTTTTCAAGCAAAGGGATCTTAATTTGAGGCGGCGCAGGTGTCTTGAGTTACTAAAGGATTATGACATTACCATTCTTTATCATCCAGGTAAGGCAAATGTGATCGCGAATGCCTTGAGCAGAAAGGCAGAGAGTATGGGTAGCTTGGCATTCATTCCGGCTGAGGAGAGACCATTAGCTTTGGACATTCAGTCGTTGGCTAACAGACTTGTGATATTGGACATTTCAGAGCCCATCCGAGTTCTGGCATGTGTGGTTGCTCAGTCTTTGTTATTGGGCCAGATTAAGGCCCGACAGTTCGATGATCAACATTTGGCGGTTCTCGGAGAGACGGTACTTCAGGGAGGTACCAAGGAGATTTCGGTTGGCGAGGATGGTGTGTTACGGCTTCAGGGCCATGTATGTGTTCCTAATGTTGATGGCTTGAGAGAGAGGATTCTAGAGGAGGCCCACAGTTCGAGGTACTCCATTCATCCGGGTGCCACAAAAATGTATCGTGACTTGAGGCAGCATTACTGGTGGCGGAGGATGAAGAAGGACATTGTGGAGTATGTAGCTAGATGTTTGAATTGCCAGCAGGCCAAGTATGTGCACCAGAGGCCAGGTGGCCTACTTTAGCAGATGCCCATTCCGGAATGGAAGTGGGAGCACATCACCATGGATTTCGTGGTTGGGTTGCCGTGGAATTTGTAGAAGGTTTATTTAGTATGGGTTATTGTGGATAGGTTGACCAAGTCGTGCCACTTCATTCCAGTGGCAACTACTTACACAGCGGAGAGATATGCTCAGATTTACATTCGGGAGACATTTCGGTTGCACGGTGTGCCAGTTTCCATCATATCAGACATAGGCCCTCAGTTCACTTCCCATTTCTGAAGAGCTGTTCAGAGTGAGTTGGGGAACCGCGTAGAGCTTAGCACGACATTCCATCCTCAGATCGACGGGCAGTCGGAGCAAACAGTTTAGATTTTTGAGGGTATGCTTAGAAAATGTGTGATTGACTTTGGAGGGTAGAGGGATCAGTCCTTGCCCTTAGCGGAGTTTGCATACGATAACAACTATCAGTCCAGCATAGAGATGGCCCCGTATGAGGCATTATATGGTCGTCGTTGTTGTTCTCCTATCGGGTGGTTTGAGCCTGGTGAGGCTAAGTTACTTGGTATAGATTTGGTACAGGATGCCTTGGATAAGGTAAAGTTGATTCAGGAGAGGCTCCGCACAACTCAGTCCAGACAGAAGAGTTACGCGGATCAGAAGGCGCGTGATGTTTCATTCATGATTGGCGAGAAGGTTCTCTTGAAAGTCTCGCCAATGACGGCAATTATGAGGTTCGGGAAGAAGGGCAAGCTAAGCCCAAGGTTTATTGATCCCTTTGAGGTGTTGAGGCGAGTTGGAGAGGTTGCCTATGAGCTTGCTTTACCTCCCAGTTTATCGGGAGTTCATCCAGTCTTTCATGTATTGATGCTTTGGAAGTATCATGCCGACCTATCACACGTGTTGGACTTTAGTACCATTCAGTTAGATGAGAGCTTGGGCTACGAGGAGGAGCCAGTTGCCATTATTGACAGACAAGACCGCCAATTGAGGTCCAAGAGAATTTCTGCGATGAGGGTCTAGTGGAGGGGCCAACCGATTGAGGAGGCGACCTGGGAGTCCGAGGAGGACATGCGGAGCAGATATCCCCACTTATTCAGCAGTCCAGGTACTTTTCTATGTCCGTTCGAGGACGAACGTTTGTTTAAGAGGTGGAGAATGTAACGACCCGACTGGTTGTTTTCCATTTTAGAACCACGTTCCCTTAAATAAAACTTCCCACACCTGTTTTAGCTAATTTTTGACTTGCGAGGACGGTTGGTTCAGAAGTTGGAAGAGTTTCGAGTAAGAATATGTCCATTTGCTTCTTTAAGATTTTCTAACAAGGCCAAGTTTGACTTAGGTCAACTTTCTTAGGAGACGGACCCGGATTCGAGATTTGACGATCCCAGAGGGTCCGTGGGAAAATATGGGACCTTGGCATATGTCCGAAATTAAATTTCGAGGTCCCTAGCCCGAGTAGTAAATTTTTATGTGAAATAGTTAAAGCAAAGTTTTAAAGAATTAAATAAACTAAGTAATCATTGATTTCCTAGGTATCGGGCTCGGATTTTGGTTCTAAAACTTGGTACAGGTCCGCAATATCAGTTAAGACTTACCCGTGAAATTTGGTGTTAATCCGGGTAGTTTAAGGGCGTTTTGACCCGTTAGGACATGACTCCTAGATTTAACATTATTTTGAGTGATCCGAGGGTTCGAGTAGGTCTGCCTCGTCATTTCGGACTTGTCGGTATGTTCGGGCGGGGCACGAGAACCCCGAGCGTCAAACGAGCAAGGCTTGAGTGAAGTTAAAAGTTGAAAAATGTGCTAAGTTTGTTGCTTCTGTCATAACCGCATCTGCGGTTCTAGGACCGCAGATGCGGTCAGTAATCCGCAGAAGCGGTCAGGAGCAACTCAGGCAAAATTGCAGATGCGATCTTGATACTGCAGAAGCGGTCCCGCTTAAGTGGCTATTTGACCGCAGAAGAGGTCCGGCCAATTTGGGCCAAGACCGCAGAAGCGGCCCAAAACCGCAGAAGCGGTAAATGCACCGCAGAAGTTGAAATAGCTAGGAGCAGAACCTTCATTTAATACGAACCCAAACCTCATTTTATCATTTTTCACTCTACACTTAGGCGATTTGGGTGCTTCCAAAGAGAGGGTTTCAACACGGCTTTGTAAGGTAAGTAATTCCCCTTCATCCTTAGCTTAAACACATGTATATTAGGTAGATTAAACACTAAAAACTAAGTAAAAATCAAGGAATCAGATTCCGACCCCGATATCAAAAAGTCCACTTCCGGTCAAACTTCTCAAAAACCTTTAAATTTCTATCTTTAGCCAAATGGCTGCAAGATGACCTACGGACCTCCGAATTCACTTCCGATCACGCTCCCAAATCCAGAATAACCATACGGAGATGCTCCCAGAATCGGAATCCCAAACGGACATCGATATCACTGAAATGCACTTCAACCCAAACTTATGAAATTTCTTTCAAAATGCTACTTTCCACAATAGGCGCCAAAACGCTCCCGGGTCATCCAAAACCCGATCCGGGCATACGCCCAAGTCCGAAACCATCATACGAACCTGCTGGAACCTTCGGATCCCGATTCTGAGACTGTTTACTTAAAAATCCAATCTTAGTTCATTTTTTCAACTATAAGCTTCCAAAATAAGAATTCTCTTTCCAAATCAACTCTGGACTTCCCGAAATTCAATTCCGACCACGCGTACAAGTCATAATACCTGAAATGAAGTTGTTCATGGCCTCAGACTGCTTAACGAAGCGCTAGTACTCAAAATGACCGGTTGGGTCGTTACATTCTCTCCCACTTAAACATACGTTCGTCCTCGAACGTGCTGAGAATTACATTGATGTAGTCTGAAATCACTGTTTAACTTCTCATGCACCTTCGCGTGCTGCCACAACTCAGTTGAGCACATCAGCTCAATCAATTATGAGGATATCCCCTTTTATTCAAGCAAATAAGTCTTAGAGCCCAATTCCAACATCCCGAATTCTATGCTCGACCTATTCCCAATATACGATCACCATATCAATCACTACACGTTGTACCCAAACATGACTGCATACCTTAGTTGAATTCACACCTTGCATCACTTTACTCACCATACCACAATAACACATTCTGATCAACTTAGTTGAAATTCCACGAATCTAATGCTCCCATTGCACCCCATGACATACACAGGTCTTACCCTAACCATTACCATACCGCCACGAAGGAAGAGATGTGCAGAAATTCATAATCAATTGGCGAGTCGACACATCATTAGGTCTGTAACCCCTGACAAAACCATCACCTCATTCTGAACCAAATAATGGTCTAGCTTCCATAACATACTTCCTATAGCCGGATTGCACTAATCCTAGATCAAGGGATCTCGTCTCATCCGATACAACTGCTCAGGCAATAAGCCACCCTAGACATTATCAAAAGTCTTATATGATGCTACCATGCGGCAATAGGTTACCAATTCGAACGCGATACAAGGAAGAAGAAAATAAACTATGAAAGGAGATCCAATTACCCCGCTCGCGAATCATACATGCGATGTGGGCACACAACTAACATGAGCTTTCCTCATAAAAATAGGAAACAAAACACATAAATAGATACGGGGAACTGTACTCAGTCTCACACTGTTACGGCGTGCAACCTAATCCGATCAACATAACCATGGCGGCGTGCCACCCGATCCTCACAACATAACCATAGCGGCATGCCACCCAATCCAAATAACATACCCATGGCGGCGTGCCACTCGATCCACACGTAGAACTCACATAAGGAGATGCACATCGAGCTAAATTGCTCATTACAATGAAATACCAAATCTCGGTCACAAACACTCTAAGTGTATAGTACCATTCCCTGGGGAGAAATATAACGCTATAATCCATAGGTCTAGCACAACTGAGGCGCAATACACAATCTGAATCTCAAGAGCCATCCTGCTCATATAACCTCATCTCTATGTGAAACCTCAACACGTAAGAAATTTACCAAGCCGTCTCACAACTTGCACGACGTAATACATCATTACATGAAATAGCTGAAGACGAAATAACACCGCAACTATTCTTCCATAAAGGGCGCATTGCTGATATGATCACATCTGGCCTGCTATAAAGCCCATGTTCACATTTAAATCCATCCACGGATCCCAAGCCAATTTCTGATTGCACCAACTAGGTTAATAACCTTTCAAAGGTCTACAACAACCCCCCTTTTCTCATAACACATAAGAACAACCATCATAACCAGAGCAAACCTCCTCAGTCCATAACCCAATAAACAGAGTGCCTTCTAGGCATAAATTCTCAAATTAAGGATATTACCACGATCCTCATACTTGGTTTAAATCTTAAATTAATCGAGTGACTACATGCCACACTTATCAATCTTCCTATGGGACACGCTCCCACAATCTTTCAAAATACATAACAGGTCCTTACATCCACACCACCGGCCGAGCTAACGCTAAAAAGCAATCAATAATCCTTAACCAGGCACAGAACACCGACATCAGGCGATGCTGCAGACAATACCAATTGCTTTAAACCTCGAATCTACTTTCCTGCTCATTCGAGCTTGTGATATCATTTCCACACCGAACTGCAGCCTTGATTCTCACTTCACATTCCTTACTACTCACTGCACCCAACATGCCAATGTACGACAAAACATGATTCTTATCATAACTTTGGAACCACTAATAGGTCAACCCTTCATCATATAAAGGCTTTTCACTAAACTCACTTCAGGAAAAATATAGCAACACACATGCAAATTCTTATAACCATGGAAATATGCAAATCTCTAAGTAGGGGTCTAAGCCACCGTAGCCCGTCCGAAATCTGCTCCCATATAACAAGCCAGAACAGTAGAATGCTTTAGAATAATATCAATCACGGCGGCTGACAAGCCTCATGTGCACCGCCACAAATCACTTGCATAACTTAATCACGCTGAAAGAGCTGATCTCTACCACCAACATGCCAACTAAATTATGTCTAACCAGCCTATCTTCTTTCGATTCACCCCAATTACCTTTGAAATAATACTAATCCCATCCAACACATAACATACTCCAACTGCACTTATCTCGAGTGACCTCAAATCACGAGACCATGCTGTCTCAAATCCCACGAAATGTTTCATATCTCTCAAATGCTATACCGCAAGTCAAAATATCATAGAGCATTCTGGGCACCTCCTCATAAGCTACTACAAAGCTTGATTCTTAACTGTACTTATAGGCTCGAAATCGTTAGGTACCATACTTTATCTTTTGAGTCCCCCTAGGACCATTGCTGAGAGCCACCCACTCTGACTTGGCCCCTAATATAGTCTACTCCATGAGTCTTCCATCACATGAATACCCTCTTGGCGAAGAACCCGCCTAATCACTTCCCTTGGAACCCGCATCTATACAAGGCAAAATCCTGAATCTTTCCCAAAGTCTGAACATGGGCCAATAGGGCCAAGATAGCCCACCTTTAATACTTACTTTACTTAAATTACCACCTATGGTCCTTTCCATAGCTGAAATTGCCCGTCGATATGCTAATAGCCAAAAATATCGCAAGTAGTTAACCATGCAACCCAATCATAAGTGGTGGGACTCTCCCACTTAGCATGAAGGCATTATTTCATAACTCTGGAATTCACCAAGGTTCCCCGGCTTTCATCGACATAACCTTGCGCGATCAACCGCATAAATTCTCGAATTCTTCCCGCGAAGCCCCATTCTTTTATACTCTGATTCGCCCACTGCATTCGCACAACCGATCTCTCTGCTACATAACCGATAAAATTATTCGTAGGATCCTTGCCGACCACGCGACTGCTAACCTGCTCAATTGGGTAACCCACCTATAGAAAGCTTTCCCGGCATCTCCAACATCACTGCACGGGGGCACAATCACTTCGACGTCAATGACCCTTCCTGAGTCTGAGCTCACTCTCCAGCTGCACAGGTCCATTTACCCTTTGTGGACATTATTTAAGTGTGCGACAACATCCTTTCAATTCAAGTCATGCTATATCCTTCTTTATTTAAGCGGCTCCTTTTCGTTATATTAAATCTCCGGCCGCACAAGAATTCCTACTTCAAATTAGATCCGTAGACCCTATTAACCAAGCACCAATATTCTCAAATCGTTCCAGACTCCCTTAAGGTGCATAGTTATCTAATTACCACACCCCTACGTAGCTCCGATGCTCTCCCACTTTGGGTAAACTCACTTCTTTAATCAACTGTTCGGCTTGTGCTCTTGTCACGACCCATTTTCCATAATAGGTCATGATGGCGCCCGACACCGTTGTCAGGCCAGCCAACGTGGAAGTATAATTTAAGTTCTCATTTTACTTTTACCAAAACTAAGTATAACAGATTTTCAAATTTAAAATTAAGGCCAAAAGTGATCCATAATGTATCAAAATGATTTCACAACCCGAAAATAAATGTCTACTAAAGTGTGTGCCAGAACATGGTGTCACAAGTTACGGGAAACTAGTAGAATATACACAAAAGAATAATATACTATCCTATTGTCTGAACTAGGATAGACAGAAACAAAAGTACAAAGAAAGACTTCTTCGGCTGCGAATCGACATGAAAGAGAAGCAGCTCACCGTAGAAGTCCCAAGCGTGCTCACTGATGCGCATCAGAATGATGTCCAGATCCACCTACCTCAAATCCTGTACATTTAAGTACAGAAGCGTAGAATGAGTACATAAACAACATGTATCCAGTAATTATCCCATCTAATCTCGAAGAAGTAGAGACGAGAAGTTGACTCGATACTTACTAAGGTCAAATAATATAGATATGTATAGTGTTTTCTAATCATGAAAGTTACAAGTATTAGCAGTTTATGGCAAGTGGCATAAGTCATGTACTTCACTACATCAAATTTACGATTTTCATTTCAGGACAATAGCAAAACAAGGCAAATATAAGTTTACATACAATTAAACATACGCACGTAGTGCCGAGGCAACGGCCCGAACCAATATAAAGAAATTGTGCACTTGCCGAGGGTCAACGGCGCACCTATAGATGCATCTATTCATACCGAGGCGATCGGCCCGATCCACAAATATCAAGCAAAGTTAAGAATACGCACAAAGGCACATTTAGAGTCAATTATACCAAACAATGTTCAACAAGTGTGCAAGTTGCTTTTATTTTCTTTCAAGTCTCTAACACATCCTAAGTGATCTCAATAGACAAATAACATGGAGATTCTCATAAACAAAACATGATGTGGGTCCTAAACTACCTGGACAATCAACATATTAGTGGCTACACACGGACTATCGTCACTTGGTGCGTACGTAGCCCCCACATTTAGCAATAATTATTCATTCATTAATCCTACGGGGACAATTACCTCTTACAAGGTTAGAAAGGATACTCACCTTGCTTCGAAGCACACCTCCAATATCAAGAATAAGCCCAAACCCTCGATTCGGAGCCAAACGTTCACAAACTAGTTAAAGGAAATAAGAACTAGTCAATATAAGTTTACAAGATCGAATCCTAGCTATTTAAGCCATTTCCCAACCCCTTTCACAAGTTTCCTAAATTCCGACCCCGGGCCCACGTGCCCAGATTTCGAGGTTTTTCGAAGGAAATTGTTCTCCATAACCTAAGGATCACTAATATATGATTTCTAGTTCATTACATAGCAAATTACATGATTAGATATTAGTTTTATTAAAATCCTAGGTCTAGCTCTAACAAAGTTGGAGTAGGTCTGTAATGTCAAATATGACTTGTGTGCAAAATTTGAGGTCAATCGGACGTAATTTGATAGGCTTAAGCATCGAAAGTAGAAGTTGGAAGTTCTAATGTTCATAAAGCTTGGATTCGGTGTTGATTCATGATTTTAGCATTGTTTGATATGATTTGAGGCCTCGATCAAGTCCGTACCGTGTTTTGGGATTGGTTGGTAGGTTTGGTTGAGGTCCTGGGGGCCTCGGGTGGATTCTGGATGGTTAACAGACCAAATTTGGGAGTTGAAGAATAGCTGAAGGATCTGGTTGATGGTGTTTCCGCTTCTGCGGTTGGGTAGCCGCAGAAGCGGCCCCGCAAAAGCGAAAAAGGAGCCGCAAAAGTAATTTATGGTCGAAGGCTCGTGGACGGAAGATGCGGTCAAGGTTCCGCAGAAGCGGGATCGCATCTGTGGAAGGTGGATCGCGGAAGAATGGGCAGCCTAGGGAGGACAGCAAATGCGGTCAGGGTTCTGCAGAAGCGGGACCGCATCTGCGGATGATATGTCCCAGAAGCGGAAAAAGGATAGGCCCAGGGGAAGCCGCATAAGCGGCGGATTGTCTACAAAAGCGAAAATATTTCCGCAAAAGCGAAAATAGCTGGTTTGGGGCGATTTTGTAGGGCTCATATTTTTCATGGTTTGGGGCGATTTTGTAGGGCTCCAAGAAGGGATTTCATCATCTATGTTAAGGTAAGTTACTCCTACTTATTTTCAAGTTAAATACGAGATTATATGATGGAATTAGACATGAAAATTGTGGGGAAGTTGGGATTTTTGGAAGAAAATCTAGAAAACTTGATAAATTGGATTTCACCACGAATTTGAGCATGGAATTAGGAGTAAATTATATATTTGAGTTCCTAAGGTCATGGTTAATCTTTATCTTAAAAAATTTTGGGTTTCGGGCACGTGGGCCCGAGGACATTTTTGTCAACTTTTTGATCGGGTTAGGAATTATTATAAATTAGATTATAAGGAGTACCTTAGCATATATTAATGGATTTACATAATTATTGGCTAGTTTTGAAGCGTCGTGTATCGATTCGAGTCTTCAGAAGAGTGTGGAATGTCGGTTATGGATCTTCGAAGCGAGGTGAGTCTCCTTTCTAACCTTGTAAGAGGAAATTATCCGCATAGGTGAAATAATTGATTATGTGCTCTTATACTTGGGGGCTATATATGCACGAGGTGATGAGAGTCCGTGCGTAGCTACTATTATGCTATTATCCGGGTAGTAAGGACCCAAAAGCATGTTATACTTGAATTATTTATGAACTCATCGATAGCTTGAATTGCTTAAATCACATTGAATTAGTAAGGGGATTACTAAAAGGATTAAACTTCATTTCTTAAAAATGGTTAAAGGAGAATTGGTTTTATTTAGATAATTATTCCTCGATAAAATTCTAATTGGTTATTTGAGCATATATATTATGTGTACCTGCATCGCATGGATGATTCGCGAGCAGGGTGATTGTGTATCTTATGTGTACCTGTATCACATGGATGATTCGCGAGCATGGTGATTATTTATTTTATGTTGACTGCGTCGCATGGATGATTTGCGAGCGGGGTAATAGATGCATCTATGGTTCGTGTCGTTTGACCCTCGGCAGTGCACAGTTTATATTTCTGTTGGATCGGGTCGTTGCCTCGGTGTGATTTGCGCATGTTATTTGTCGCTTGAGGATTTTTAAACATGAAATTTTCCCTTCGTGGATTGATATAAATTTATAAGATAATAAAGAATAAACCTTGAAAGCCCTTGATTATTTCTTGAAGGTGTTTACCTGTTTTCTGGATTCGTGAACTAGAACTACTATATAAATCCATGATTTTCCTCATATTTCTAGAATATTGTTAATTGACCTTTAGTAAGTGTCGAAGTTGACCATCTCGTCTCTACTTCTTCGAGATTAGGCTGGATACTCATTGAGTACACGTTGTTTACGTACTTATACTACACTTCTGTGCATTTTTATTGCATAGGTATATGTATCTCTAGCAGCCTACTAGGCGTAGCAGCGCAGATGATTCTGGGACTAGGTGAGTTGCATTATTCGAGGCGACCCACAGCTAGTATAGTCCCTTTCAGCATATTGTATTTATTTCCTGTCCATTGTATTTCGGACGGATGTTGTATTTTATTTTTCCTTATCAGTAGATGCTCATGCACTTGTGACACCGGGTTCTGGGATGGTCTTCGAAAGATTTGTACTAATCATTTATTATTTAATTTGAATTTAAGTGGTTATCTTTTTATTTATGAAAAAATGGAAGAAAAAGTCCTAGATTTCAAAGGTATTAAAAAGAGAAGTTAATCGATTAATTAAGTTTGCTTGCCTGACAGCGGTGTCCGGTGCCACCACGACCCTTAATGAATTTTGGGTCGTGACACTTTCATGCTTAGCATAGCACATTGATAATTATATTATCTTGACCCTAGTAGGTATCAAGTCGACCTCTCGTCTCTGCTTCTTCGAGATTAGACGGAATACTTACTGGGTACATATTATTTATGTACTCATACTACACTTCTGTACTTAATTGTACAGGGTCTGAGGCTGATACATCTGGTTACCGGTCTGGTGCGCGCCCTTGAGTTTGTGGCAGAGACTTCCGCAGTGAGCTTCTTCCTTCCTATGCCGCCCAGCAATCGGATGGAGTCTTCCTTTACTTTTGCTGTCTTTCTTTATCTCAGACAGTAGGATAGAGATATTCTTTTGTATTTTCTACTAGATGCCCGTACTTGTGACACCGGGTCTTGGCACACACACCTTGGTAGACATTTATTTTGGATTGTATAATTATTTTATTTATGGTATTTTGCTCTTCTGGCTTAATTCCAAATTAAGTATCTATTTCACTCATTTCTGATTAAAAGCAACATAAGAATTTAGTAATGTTTCCGCGTTGGCTTGCCTGACAATGGTGTCAGGCGCCTTCATGACCTATTGTGGAAATGGGTCGTGACAGTTGATTTGCAATGCTACAGTAGAATTCACGTACCTACAATTAAGATATAAGACTTGCAAATTTAATTTACTTGATTTTCTATCTATTTTCCAATTTTGTTTAGTTTATTGGTTCCAAAATAGAATTGTAATATGCAAGTATGACTCTTGATCTATTTAGGTTTTGATCTATATATTTTTCAATCTAAATTTGAACTTTATATGTATGATTGTAGTTAATTTTTCTTAAAAATATTTCTTTAGATTGATTCTCAATACTTCTATATTATTTTGTTGTGGTGACGTTTCTTCTTGTACAATTCTGCACTAAGTTATTTTTATGTTATTTTTCTAGATATTGCCATCCTATTTTTCCAAACTCTCTAATTAATGTAGAAATTTATTCTGCCAAGTGCCAAATTATGAATTTGCTTATACTAATTAGAACTTTATTTTCGGTGTTAAGTAAACTAAAATCTGTTCGTGTAAACATCATAACTTTTCCTTACTAATTTATTGAAAATAATCCCTAAAGTATATTTTATTGAATAAAGAAATACGAATAATGTGCATCTTGCTCATAAGAAAAAAGAGACTGCTTACTGTGACCATAAACCCAACGTGATGTGGGTATTTCCTTGAGAATATGCTTTTGTTAAAAAAAAAACTCTTTAATATTCCAAGGTTATGCATTTTTGCGCATGATTACTTTTGAAGTTGAAGTAATGCAACTATAAAACTGAAATAATTTTAAATTAAATAGATTGACTGAGGACTTTTATGGGAATTCCTTTATTAAGTTAACTAAATAGGATCAGTAGTCATAATCATTGATAACATACACTTTTTAAAAACTTTTATTGTATAACTTAACATATTTTAATGTATTTGTTAAAAGTTTGTACACATCGAGATGGGGTACACGTGCAACGCGCATCCTAAAACTAGCAAAAGAGAACTGGAAACCCCTATCAAAATGTCGTTTGACTTTTTACTTTTTAAAAATTAATTTCACACTATACAAAATAGTCATTTAATTATTTTTTTAATATTTAAAACTTCAAATTCAACAAAAATTTTACTTAATAATATCTTAATATTTAGGACTTCAATTCAATTAAAATTTACCTTATTAAATCTTTTCCTTATTTGATCAGTTTTTATAAATATCCTTTTAAAGTTTAGTACGTGGATAATATTTTTTTTTAATTCTTAGCATATGAGGTATGTAATACTTATTTTTCTCCAAATTACCAATAATTTATTACCTAAAAATATGAAATATCTATGAGCAATGCATGTTCGCTTTTTTTTTCCTGTTACCTTCTTAAGAGTTTTGATTTAATTTTAACTTTAAATTTCTAAAAGTCCGAAGTGATATGGTGGAAGTTTAGAGATAAATTAAGCTACGGCCATACTATGTGAACAATTAATTTTTTAAACTTAGATAAACTAATGTATTTGGAGCTTTTGAAATAGCAATAAATTTATCATTCCCCTCCCCCCTCCCT
>MU699534.1:0-23500 GCA_026770625.1 Nicotiana glauca | reverse complement strand
AAAAATTAACCTCAACATTGTGAATTCTTGAAGTTTCAAAGTAGTTATTAGCAAAGTACATTCGTAATGGATTTAGAATAGTATTAACTTTTATTTCGCATTGGATGAACGTCGAGAGAAGGGAATTTAGGCTTAGATCAATAAGAATTCAGGCAACTTTTTTACACACAAAGAGGTCTATTTGGCTTATCTATAATTTTGATTAACTTTGAATGAACTTTTTTCTTTTTTGTATAAAGTCTTTATGAACGTAGAGTTTATAAAGAGATGCAAGATGAGATACAACAACATAGCATATTTTTATTTTATATAATATAATATTTATAACTATAAATACTATAGAACTAATTACACTAAATTCATTCAGAAAATATTGAATTCAACCATATAGTGTATCAATTTACTAATATTTATTTTTCATCATTCAACATATATTGAGTTTAATTTAACCTCTATTGCTATTTTTTCAGTAATATGCGTATATGTTTTACATTGATAAACGTGATGTACATGTGCAACGCACGTACACTAAAACTAGTACTATATTAAAAGTATGAAGGCCCTTAGCGAAATATCGTTCGTCTTTTTTACCCTTTGTAAGTGCATTTTAAGCTAGATAAAACTGTAAATATCAATAAAATATTTTTGGGAAGAAAAATGAAACTACCGTATGACCAAAAAAAGGAGAAAGAAGAAGTGAATAAGTGAAAAACAACTTCTTCAATTAATATCCATCATAAAATGTGATTTTCTTATGTTAAAAAAGGAAAATAGAACTTAAAGTAGAATAAGTAGGAAACATTTAATATCCCTATTAAAATAAAAGTGTCGGTTCAAAAAAGAAAACTCTCAAGTGAATAAGTAGAAAACTTATTATTAATGATATCCCTATTAAAGGGCATTAGAAACGTGTAACAATTTTCATGACATTAGGGTTTAGTTTCTGTGTTGGTTAAAAATTTAGTTATTGCTTTAAGAGTCAATCATGTTGTCTTTACCTTGTAGTTTTTTATTATTGGTGATTGCTTTAACTTGTAAAGACTCTTTCTTTGAATTTTCTTTTATGTTCTTTTTAGTTTGCCATATGAGAAGTTTAATATTTTCATTAGGGTTGTTGAATTCTGAATAGTTAATTGTGATTCAAACTCCTTTATTGCTTATTAGTGCTTTTGCTTCTATTCATCATTTCTTTTATGTTCTTAACTTGGTGTTGTCTAACTTTTGTACTTTCTTTCTTCCAATTTAGGTTGTCGATTCTAAATCATAGAAGCTTTTGCATCCTTTGAAACTAAAACAACAAACTATATCGAGGTAAATTATTATTTAGTTTGTTCCTCATCGAATAAGATATGAATTACACCTTAGCATGTGAGTCTCTTAATCTTTTTTTATTTTTTTCAGTTTTATAAAATATTATTATTGTAACGACCCGATCGGTCATTTTGAGTTCTAGTATGTTTTTTAGTAGTCTGAGGCCATGAACAGCTTCATTTCAGGTATTATGACTTGTACGCGTGGTCGGAATTAAGTTTCAGGAAGTTCAGAGTTGATTGGAAAGAGAATTCTCATTTCGGAAGCTTAAAGTTAAAAAAATTAACTAGGATTGGAATTTGAAGTAAACGACCTTAGAATCGGGATCTGAAGGTTCCAGCAGGTTCGTATTATAATTTCGGACTTGGGCGTATGCCCGAATCGGGTTTTGGATGACCCGGGATCGTTTTGGCGCCTATTGTGTAAAGTAGCATTTTGAAAGAAATTTTATAAGTTTGGGTTGAAGTGCATTTCAGTGATACCGATGTTCGTTTAGGATTCCAAGTCTGGGAGTAGCTCCGTATGGTGATTCTGGAGTTTGGAGTGCGATCGGAAGTGTATTCGGAGGTCCGTAGGTCATTTTGAAGTCATTTGGCTAAAGATAGAAATTTGAAGGCTTTTCAGAAGTTTGACAGGAATTGGACTTTTTGATATTGTGATCAGATTTTAATTCTGGAAGTTGGAGTAGGTCTGTAATGTCAAATATGACTTGTGTGCAAAATTTGAAGTCAATCGAACGTGATTTGATAGGTTTCGGCATCGAAAGTAGAAGTTTGAAGTTCTAAAGTTTATAAAGCTTGAATTGGAGATTGATTCATGATGTTAGCATTGTTTGGTATGATTTGAGGCCTCGAGCAGGTCCGTGTTATGTTATGAAGTGGCTTAGTGTGATTGGACGGGGTCACGGGGGCCTCGGGTGTGTTTCGGGTTGTATCGCGCTCTTATTTGATATTTCAACGTCGTTTCTTTGGACATAAAGGGGTACTATATTAAGCAAATGAGCTCCAAATTAAGTTTTTATTAAACCATTAGATCAGTATCATAATTATAGAGTTATAGCAAAAAGAATCATCAAATTTGGACATCGTATGAGGAAGTTATGCTCATTTTTGTGTCGGAAAAACTGCTGCTTCTGGTATGGTCGCAATTGCGAATATAACCGTCGCAATTGCGATGTCCAGTTCTCAATTGCGAACTTTTTGTCGCAAATGCGACCCCTTCCAGCCCTTCTTTGTTCGCAATTGTGAAGGCCTTCTTCGCTTTTGCGAGGGTTCGCAATTGCGAACCTTGGATCGCAAATGCGACATCTGCGGCTTGATTTTAGCTGTGTAACTCGAGTTTTTGCTTCATTTTATCATATTTTGAACTCAAGGTCCGAGAATGAGCGATTTTGAGAGTGGATTTTCGTATCAAATCATTGGGTATATTCCTCTAACTAATTTTCAATTATATTTTGTGATTATACCTATCACGACCCCCACCCCGGTTTTAATGGCGCCCAACACAATGCTAGGCAAGCCCGACCAATCCAACACTCAAAATCCTTCATATAGAATTCATTATCAATTAACAGGATTCAAATGCCAAATTAACATGATTATAACTCTGTAACGGTAGATAACATATGCGAAAACCAAGAAAATACCACTACAAATTCCACCGATCTGGTGTTACGGGTCAAGAGCCTCTAATACAAGTCCGAGTAGCAGCCTATACATAGAATAGTCTAGAATGCAGAAAGTAAAGAGGATAAGGGGAGAAATCGGGTTCTGCGGACGCTATGGAGCTACCTCGATAACTCCAGTGATAATCTGAACAGCAGCAGAAAGCACTACTATGCCTCCGGAATACTTGTATCAGCACACATGGTATAGGGAGTAATGTAAGTACTCCGACTCAGTGAGTAATAGCAATAAATAATGACTGACGGAAAGAAAACTCATAAAAACACTACGCAGTTCTATATTAAAACAGCAAGAACATTAAGACAACAGCTAAATGAAGAAGTCCGGTAAAAATCGTTTAAGCCAGTACTCAACTCATTTATTTCTCACGATAACCAAAATCATAATTATACCGTTGCGGCGTGCAGCCGGATCCGTATATTATACTGCTACCGCAAGCAGCCCGATCCGATAATAATAGTCGACTGCGCTCACTGGGGGTGTGCAGACTCCGGAGGGGCTCCTACAGCCCAAGCGCTATACTACTGCAGCGTGCAGTCCGATCCGTATAAATATACTGCTGCGGCGCGTAGCCCGATCCAATAATATACGGTTGTGGCGTGCATCCCGATCCGTATAAATATACTGTTGCGGCGCGCAGCCCGATCTGATAATATACTATTGCGGCGTGCAGCTCGATCCATATAAATATATACTGCTGCAGCGTACAGCCCGATCCATAATATATCAAATACCCTCACTATGGGGTCCTTAACCCCTCTCAGTCAATATAGACTTGGCCTCTTGGACATGCTAAGATAAGACAGGGTTCCCAACCCACACGTTATTCTCATTCGGATTTATCACTTTCTAAGCCGATTCGTGTCATATTTGACAGTTAAGAACATGACTGAGGGTATGTTTTTAACAAGTAAAGTGAGGTCTACCAGTACAAATGCCCCTAAGAGTTCTACAGATCGGCAAAAGGCCCCAAACATGGCAACTAGCCCAGATTACAATGATATTAACTAAGTCTTAGTTAAAATATAGTAGATGTCATCAATCGGGATGGACCAAGTCCGTATCCCCAGCAATATCGGACCCCACGCTCATCATACAACGTGTATCTCATCTCATCATAGCACTACGTTGTGCAAATCCGGGGTTTCAAACCCTCAGAACATCATTTATAACCATTACTCACCTCAAGCCGGCCAAAGTCGTAGCTCGCTATGCCCTTGCCTTACAAATCAACCTCCTCGAGCGTCTAATCTGATCAAACCACAAGGAATACATTACAATAGGCTAAGGGAACACAACGCAATCGAAAAGACTCAAAAAATATCAAAATTCATGAAGTTGGCAAAACCCGAGCCCCGGGACCACTTCTCGAAAGATCAAAAAATTAATATCACCAGATTCCTCATCTCGCCACGAGTCTATACATATCAAATTTACCAAAATTGGAGTTCCCCCCTCAAATTTCACTTTGTAATACTAAATTTTCAAGCCCTAGCTTTACCCTCTTTTGATGAGTTTCCACAAATTTCCATGTAATTTCTACCATTAATTCATGTATTTAGGTCAAGGAACTTACCTCTGATCACACCTAGTCGAAATCCTCTTCAAATTCCATCCAATAGCTCTCAAGGTTGCTTAAAAATGGAGGAAATGGACTTAAGCTCGCGGAACAAAAATGAGCATTAAAACCCTTCTGATAACAGGGATTTTCGCATTTGCGGTCCCTTTTCTGCATCTGCGACCACCGCTTCTGCGGTTAAAATTCCGCTTCTGCGGATTCTCACTTAAAGACCACGACCACTTCTGCGGTCCCCTACTGCATATGTGGTCCTCGCTCCTACGGATAAATGTCCGCTTTTGCATAAATGCCAATTCCCCACTCTTCCGCTTCTGCGACATGACAACCGTATCTGCGGTCTCGCAGATGCGTTTTCCCTTCTGCATCTGTGAAAACTTCTATTCCAGTCATAAGCCGCACCTGCGAACCTTCTTCCGCACCTACACATCTGCGTCTGCGGTTCCTTTTCCGCAGATGCGGAAATACCAAATACCAGCAAGAACCTGAAATCTCCCAACTCCAAATTTCATCCCGTTAGCCATCCGAAATCACCCCGAGGCTCCGGGGACCTCAACCAAAAGTTCCAACCCATCCTAAACATGATTCAAACTTGCTCCAATCATCAAAATACCACAATTAACACCCAAACCATCAAATTACATCAAATTCAAGCCTAAGTTTCTCAAAAACATCTGAAACTCGCATTCGATCAAAACCCCACCAAAATACCTCCAAATGATTTGAAATTTTGCACTCACATCCAAAATCACCTAACGAAGCTACAGCAACTCTCAGAATTCCATTCCAACCCTCGAATCAAAATCTCACCTATCAACCGGAATTCGCCAAAATACTAACTTCGTCAATTCAAGCCTAATTCTATATCGGACCTCCAAAATCAATTCCGATAACAGTCCTAAGTCTCAAATCATCCCCCGAAGCTAACCGAATCACCAGAAATCACATATGAGCCCTCTAAATCAATAGTCAACATCCGGTTAACTTTTTCCAAAACAAGCCTTCCTTTAAGAGACTAATTGTCTCATTTCCTACCAAAACCAATCCCAATCCACTCGATCACATCAAATACCGATAATGAAGCATACAGAAACATAAGATGGGAAAAAGGGGCGATAACGCATGTGACTATGGGCCTGGTCATCACAATACCTTAGATTTAACATCAAAATTAATGAAAATCTAAAGGAAAATTTGGGGTTTTAAAGAAAAACCTAGAAAACTAGTATTCTTGGATATTGATCACGATTTTGGGTATGGAATTTAGAGAAAATCATATATTTGAGTTCATGAGGCCATGGGTAATATTTATCTTCGAAAATTTTTGAATTCCGGGCATGTGGGCTCGAGGGCATTTTTGTCAACTTTTCGATCGGGGTTAGGAATGGTTATAAATTGGGTTGTAATGAATAATTAAGTATATATTAATGGATTGGTATCATTATTGGCTAGCATTGGAGCTTCGCTCATCGATTTGAGTCTTTGAAAGGGCGTGGAATGATGGTTATGGATCTTCGAAGCGAGGTGAGTCTCCTTTCTAACCTTGTAAGAGGGAATTGTCCCCATAGGTGAATTAATTGGTTATGTGCTCCTATTTGTGGGGGTTACGTACGCACGAGGTGATGAGAGTCCATGCATAGCTACTATTATGCTATTGTCCGGGTAGTATTGGACCAAAAAGCATGCTATACTGGATTAATTGTAAACTTATTGACAGATCGAATTGCTTAAACCACATCGAATTAATAAATAAATTTCAAAAAGTATTAAACTTATTTTCTTAAATTGTTAAAAGAGAAAGTGGCTTTTATTTGAATAAATATTCCCCGATAAATTCTTAAATTTGCTATCTGAGCATGTATTTCTATGTGTACTTGCTTCATCGCATGCATGATTCGCGAGCAGGGTGATTGTTTAATTTATCTTGACCGCATTGCATAGATAGTTCGCGAGCAAGGTAATAGATGCATGTATGGTCCGTGTTGTTCGACCCTCGGCAGTGCACAGTTTATTTTCTATTGGAGCAGGTCGTACGCCTCGGCATGATTTGCGCATGCTTGTATTGGGGCGTAGCAGCACAGATGACACGGAGACTTAGGTGAGCTGCACTTCTCGAGGCGACCCACAGCCAGCAGAGTCTCTTTCAGTTTTCTGTATTTATTTATGTCCAATATTGTATTCTGGACGATTGTTGTATTATATTATTTCTTAGAAATTGCTCATGCACTCGTGACACCGGGTTATGGGAGGATTTTTTGGATTATTAAATATTATGTTTTGTTAAAGACTTTGCGGTTATTCCTGTAAATTTTATTATCCGTTATTTAATGTATAAAGAAAAATGATTTTAGACAATACAAAGATTGGAAGTTAATTAAGTATTTTGGTTGGCTTGCTTGACAGCGGTATCCGGTGCCACCACGACCCTCGGTGGATTTTGGGTTGTGACAATATGGTATCAGAGAACTAGGTTCCTAGGGTCTCACGAGTCATGAACAAGTCTAGTAGAGTCTCGTGTATTGGTATGGAGAGGTCTGTACTTATCCTCGGGAGGCTGCAGGACTGTTAGGAGTACTTCCCTTGTTGATTCCTTTGAGGCTCATGCCTTTGTTTCTTTCCTACTCAATCTTATGCAACACAAAGCGCTTGCTATTCATCGAGAATTGAAGAATTGTAATGATATTATGAATATGGTGCGTGATTTTTCTCCCCGTATAGTCATCTGAGCTATTATCGTCACCTTGTGGAAGGATATTTTATTATTTCAGCCCAGTAACGGTACTTCTGAGGGCTCTGAGGCTAGGCACAAGTTGCCATGATGCTTATGAATGATTGTTCCACAATAGTTATATAATGGTAGGATGTTGCCCACGTGCCGGGGTAATGAATGACTTGAAGGGAGGTTTACTCAGTGCATAATCTAGAGATTTAGTATTTTATTTCCGGCAGAGGAAAGGCAATCGGGGTAAGAATGTGCAGATTTAGGATGGTAGAGTAATGAGACTTGGTACATACGAGAGTGGTGGAGCTTTCTTCTATGAGGGGATGCCGTTGTCCTAATTGAATGCACTAAGTTCGCTGGTGTTGCGATCATTCTACAATTAGCCTTTGGAGCAAGCTATTTTGAAATAGTATCAGAAATATGGCTTTCAGATATCGCAGGGTGCGGTAGTTCAGGTTGAATTAGTGTTTCTAATGTCGGTGGTATGAGAAAGATGATCTTCTAAAAGGTGTAAAGATAGAAGCAATTGTGGGTTCAAGTGCCCCGAAGATAGATTTTATTAAGGCAGCAACTGAGCAGCAAAGGATGAGGAAAGATATGTGGGAGGTATCAAGCGGTGGCTAAACTTTCTAGAAGGCCGAGTACAAGATGCCAAGGGTCGAGTAGTCAATTAAGGGTATAGGTTCCGCCAAAGTGGGAGAGTGGCGAAGTTGCACAATGGCTATTATGTGGCAGTAGATTTTATATAACGGGAACGAGCTACCGGAAAAGAAGAAGGATACAACATAACTTTGAACTGGGAGGATGTTGCCGCAAATTTAATTGATGTCCACGAGGGGTGAATGGACTTGTACAACTAGAAAGTGTGCTCGGACTCACGTGGGTTATTCCCTGTGAGCAGGTTAGAGGTCGCATAGTTGGCAAAGCTTCTGCGAAGAATTTTATTGGTTATGCAGCAAAGAGATCGGTCGTGTGAATGTGGTTTATGATTCAGAGTATAAAAAGGGGGTTTTACAGAAAGAATCTGAGAATTTAGGCGGTTGATTGCGCAAGGTTATGTCAATAAGAGATAAGGAATCCCGGTGAGTTCCAAAGTTGTGTAATAGTGGCTTCAAGCTAAGTGGGAGAGTCCCACCGCCTATGATTGGGTTGCATGGTTAACCAGTTGCGAGGTTTTTTGGTTGTTAGCATATTTCTAGGTTATTTTGGCTACAGTAAAAGAACATAAGTGGTGATTTGAGCAAAGGAATTGTTAAAGGGTACTATGGTTGGCCTTATTGATTCATGTTCAGACTTGGGGAAGGATTCATGACTTATGCCTTGCATGAATGCGGGTTTCGAGGGGAGTGATTCCGCTGGGTGCCTTTTCAAGAGGGTATTCATGGGTTATAAGATTTATGGAGTTGATTATATTCGGGACCAAGTCAGAGCTGGGTGGATCTCAGCAACGGTCCTAATAGATTCAAAAAGAGGTAAAGTATGGTGCCTAATGATTTTGAGCCTATACGTACAGTTAAGAATCAAGCTTTTGCAGCAGCTTATGAGTGGAGGACCAGAATGTTCTATGATGTTTTGACTTGCAGTGTAGCACTTGAGAGAAAGATGAGAAAGGACTTCAGATTTGTAGAAGGATTAGCAGAATGGGCATATTAGTTGAGGGTGCAAATGTGCGCACAAGGAAGGTATGAAATGGTTCATGGGATTTGAGATAGCATGGTCTCGCGGTTCCAGGTCACTCGGGATGAGTGCGGATGGAGTGTGTTATGTGTTGAAAGGATTTATTGTTATTACTAAGGCAATCGGGGTAAATCAAAGGAAGATATATTGGTTAACCACAGTTGAGTTGGCATATTGGTGGTAGAGGTCAGTTCCTTCAGCGTGATCAAGTTATGCATGTGATTTGTGCCGGTACGTGAGACGCTTGTTGGTCGCCGTAATTAATTTTGTTCAGAAACATTCTTCTGTTATGGCATGTTATGTGTAGGAGGATCCCGGAAGGGCTATGGTGGCTTATACCACTACTTAGATGTTTGCCTATACTACGGTTATGAGAATTTACCTGTGTGTTGTTATGGTTCTCCTTCAGTGAGTCCAGTGAAACTTTTATTGCCACGTTGGGTGCAGTGAGTGGTATGGAATTTGAAGTGAGGATGAAGGTTGCAGTTCGGAGCTGACAAGGATGTCACGACCTCGGATGAGCAGGAAAGGAGTTTCGATGTTTTAAGTGAGTTGGCATTGTCGTCAGTATCACCTGAGATCGGTGTTTTGTAAAAAAGGCTTTGCATCCTAGTTAAGGATTCTTGATCGCTTTTCAGTGTTAGTATGGCCAATGGCTTGGATGTGCGGACCTGTTATTTATTTCGGAAGGTTGTGGGAGCGTGTCCCAGAGGAAGATTGTATAAGTGTGACATGTAGTCACTTGATTGATTAAAGATTTAAACCAAGTATGAGGATTGTGGTAATATCATTAATTTGAGAATTTATGCTTGGAGGGCACTCTGTTTGTTGGGTTATGGATTATGGAGGTTCGCTCCGATTATGAGGGTGGTTCTTATGTGTTATGAGAAAAGGGGAGTTATTATGGACCTTTGAAAGGTTATTAGCCTAGTTGGTGCAATCAGAAATCGGCTTGGGATCAGTGGATTGATTTAAATGTGAACAGGGGCTTTATATCAGGCCAGATGTGTTCATCTCAGCAATACACTCCTTATGGAAGGGATTCGGGGTGTTATTTCATTGTCAGCTATTTCATGTAATGATGTATTCATCGTGCGAGTTGTGAGACGGCTTGGTGAATTTCTTATGTGTTGAGGTTCCGCATAGAGTTGAGGTTATATGAGCAGGATGGCTCTTGAGATTCAGATCATATATCGCACTTCAATTGTGCTCGGGTTTGTGGATTATAGTGTTATATGTCTCCCCAGGGAATAGTATTATACACTTGGCGTGTTTATGACTGATATTCAGTATTTTTTTATAATGAGCAATTTAGCTCGATGTCCATCTCCTTATGTGAGTTCCATGTGTGGATCGGGTGGCACGCCGCCATGGGTATGTTATTTGGATTGGGTGGCACGCCGCCATGGTTATGTTGTGTGGATCGGGTGGCATGCTGCCATGGTTATGATTGCTCGAATCGGGTTGTGCACTGCAATAATGTGATGTTTAGTATTGTGTTCTGTTTCCTATTTTCTGAATGAAACTCATATTAGTTGTGCACCCGCGTCGCATGTATGATTCGCGAGCGGGTGTAATTGAAATTCCTTTTCAGAGTTCATTTTCCTTTTTGTATCGCATTCTAATTGGTAGCCTATTGGCATATTGTGGCATCATATAAGACTTTTGGTCATGTTGGGGTGGCTTATTGCCCGAGCAGTTCATACTAGGTGAGATGAGATTGTTGGATTTAGGATCAGTGCAATCTGATTACGTAAAATATATTACGGAGCAAAGATCATTATTTGGTTCAGAATGAGGTAATGTTTCTTGTCAGAAGTATAGACTCAATGATTGGTTGACTCGAAAGTTGATTATGAATTTCTGCACATCTCTTCCGTTGTGGCGGCATTGTAAGAGTTAGAGTAAGACCTGTGTATGTCGTGGGGTGCAATGGGAGCATCAGATTCGTGGAATTCTGACTAAGTTGATTAGAAAATGTTATTCTGGTCCGATGAGTAAAGTGATGCTAGGTGTGAATTCAGCAAAGTTATGCAGTCATGTCTGGGTACAACGTGTAGTGATTGATAAGGTGATCTTATGTTGGAAAAAGGTCGGGCATAGAATTTCGGATGCTGGAATTGGGCTCTAAGGTGTAATGACCCGACCGATCGTTTTGAGTTCTAGTGCTCCGTTCAGCAATGGGAGGCCATAAGCAGCTTCATTTCAGGTATTATCACATGTACGCGTGGTCGGAATTGAATTTCGGGAAGTTCAGGGTTGATTTGGAAAGAGGATTCTCATTTCGGAAGCTTAAAGTTAAAAGAATGAACTAGGATTGGATATTTGAGTAAACGACCTCGGAATCAGGCTCTGAAGGTTCCAACAGGTTTGTATGATGATTTCGGACTTGGACGTATGCCCGATTCGGGTATTGGATAACCCGGGAGTGTTTTGGCACCTATTGTGGAAGTTAGCATTTTAGAAGAAATTTCATAAGTTTGGCCTGAAGTGCATTTCAGTATTATCGATGTTTGTTTGGGATTCCGATACTGTGAAAGCTCCGTATGGTGATTCTGGAGTTGGGGGCACGATCGGAAGTGAATTCGGAGGTCCGTAGGTCATTTTGGAGCCATTTGGATAAAGATAGAAATTTAAAGGTTTTTGAGAAATTTGACCGAAAGTGGACTTTTTGATATCGGGGTCGGAATCCGATTCCGAAATTTTGAGTAAGACCGTAATGTCGAATATGACTAGTGCGCAAAATTTGAGGTCAATCGGACGTGATTTGATAGGTTTAAGCATCGAAAGTAGAAGTTGGAAGTTCTAAAGTTCATAAAGCTTGGATTGGGGGTTGATTCATGATTTAGCATTGTTTTGGGAGTTCCGAGGGTTCGAGTAGGTCCGCCTCGTGATTTCAGACTTGTCGGTATGTTCGGGCGGGGCTCGGGAGCCCCGAGCATCAATAGAGCGAGGTTCGAGCAAAGTAGGAAATTGAAGAAGAGCTGAAGTTGCTGCTTCTGTCATAACCGCATCTGCGGTTCTTGGACCGCATATGCGGTCAGTCCATCGGAGAAGCGGAAAGCCCCAGGCCAAGGGGAACCGCAGAAGCAGCCCAGTGACCGCAGAAGCGGTTCCGCTTAAGCGACCCCCAGACCGCAGAAGCGGTCCAACCATTTAGGCCCAAGCCGCAGAAGAGGCCCAAATACCGCAAAAGCGGTTATGCATATGCGAGCCTCAGATCGCAGAAGCGGTCCAACCCCCTCTTGCCCATTTTTGCAGATGCGGCTCCATTTTCGCAGGTGCGGGACCGCAGATGCGGTCCCCTAACTGCAGAAGCGGAAATCGCTGGCCAGTGGCCTTCATTTAATTGAACTCAACGCCATTTTATCATTTCACACTCCACACTTAGGTGATTTGGGGGCTTCCAAAGAGAGGATTTCAACATAGCACTTCAAGGTAAGTTACACCCATTCATTATTAGTTTGAATACTCGTATATTAGGTAGATTAAATACTAAAAATTTGATAAAATCAAAGGGTTAGAGTTAGATCTAGGGTTTTAATAAAACTAAGATTTAAGCATGAAATTTGTTATGAAATGGACTAGAAATCATATATTATGATCCATAGGTTGTAGAGAACAATTTCCTTCGAAAATTATCAGAATCCGAGCATGTGGGCCCTGGGTCGGAATTTAAAAAACTTGTGAAAAAGGTTGGGAAATTACTTAAATAGTTAGAATTTGACCTTGTAAGCCTTTATTGACTAGTTCTTAATTATTTTAACTAGTTTGTGATTGTTCGGCTCCGAATTAAGAGCTTGGGCTTGTTCTTGATATTGGAAGTGCGCTTTGGAGAGAGGTGAGTCTCCTTTCTAACCTTGTAAGAGGAAATTGTCCCCATAGGTAAAATAATTGATTATGTGCTCCTAATTGCGGGGGCTACGTACACACGAGGTGACGAGAGTCTGTGTGTAGCTACTATTATGCTATTGTCCTGGTAGATAGGACCCAAAATCATGTTATACTTCGATTAATTTTGAACCCGTTGATAGCTTTAATTGCTTATATCACCATGGATTAGTAAATGAATTTAAAAAGGGATTAAACGTTATTTTTCCTGAATTGTTAAAAGAGAAATTATTTTATTTGGATAAATATCCCCAGATAAGTTCTTGATTGACTGATTGATCATGTATCTCTATGTGTACCTGCGTTACATGTATGATTCGCGAGCAGGGTATGTGTTTATTTATGGAAAGGGTTGAACGCCTCGGAAGATTAAATAGATGCATCCATAGGCACGCCGTCGACCCTCGGCAAGTGCACAGTTTATTTTTGTTGGATCGGGTCGTCGCCTCGGTATGATTTGCGTATGATATATATTGACATTGCCTTTCATGGCTTGATACGAATCGATAAGACAATGGAAAGTAAAATCTTGGAACCTCCTTATTATTTGACAAGGTGTTACCTGTTTTCTTGCTTTGTGTTATAATTGCTAGATAAATCCATGTTTTCCTAACATCTTCACCATATTATTATTGGACCACTAGTAAGTGTCGAAGTTGGCCATCTCGTCTCTACTTCTTCGAGATTAGACGGGATACTCATTGAGTACACGTTGTTTATGTACTCATACTATACTTCTGTGCATTTTTGTTGCACAGGTATATGTAACCCTAGGGGCGTACTGGGCGTAGCTGCGCGGATGATTCTGGGACTAGGTGAGTTGCATTATTCGAGGCGACCTGCAACTAGTATAGTCCCTTTCAGTATATTGTATTTACTTCTTGTCCACTGTATTTCGGATGGATGTTGTATTTTATTTCCTTATATGTAGATGCTCATGCACTTGTGACACCGGGTTCTGGGAGGATTTTAGATTTATTCAATATTAAGTCTTTTATCGACTTTATGTTCATTTTTGTAAAAAAAAAAATTATTATATAATATTTAACGTATAATAAAAAATTATTTCCATAAATATTAAAACTGAAATTTAAATATGCATTCTTGGTTGGCTTGCCTGACAGCGGTGTCTGACGCCACCACGACCCTTAGTGGATTTTGGGTCGTGACATAAGGCTTATTTGCTTGAATAAAAGGGAATATCTTCAGAATCGATCGAGATGATGTGGTCAGCTGAGTGGTGGTAGCACGGTAAGGTGCATGAGAAGTTAAATAGTGATTTCAGACTACTTCAATGTAGTTCTCAGCACGTTCGAGGACGAATGTATGTTTAAGTAGGAGAGAATGTAATGACCCGACCGGTCGTTTTGAGCTCTAGCATGTCGTTCAGCAGTCTGAGGCCATGAACAGCTTCGTTTCAAGTATTATGACTTGTACGCGTGGTCGGAATTAAGTTTCAGGAAGTTCAGAGTTGATTGGAAAGAGAATTCTTATTTTGGAAGCTTAAAGTTGAAAAAATTAACTAGGATTAGAATTTTGAGTAAACGACCTCAAAATCGGGATCTGAAGGTTCCACCAGGTTCGTATTATAATTTTGGACTTGGGCGTATGCCCGAATCGGATTTTGGATGACCCGGGAGCATTTTGGCGCCTATTGTGGAAAGCAGCATTTTGAAAGAAATTTCATAAGTTTGGGTTGAAGTACATTTCACTGATATCAATGTCCGTTTGGGATTCCGAATCTGGGAGTAGCTCCGTATGGTGATTCTGGAGTTGGGAGCGCGATCGGAAGTGAATTCGGAGGTCCGTAGGTTATTTTGAAGTTATTTGGCTAAAGATAGAAATTTGAAGGTTTTTCAGAAGTTTGACCGGAAGTGGACTTTTTGATATTGGGGTCGGATTCCGATTTCAGAAGTTGGAGTAGGTTCATAATGTCAAATATGACTTGTGTGCAAAATGTGAAGTCAATCGGACGTGATTTGATAGGTTTCGGCATCGAAAGTAGAAGTTTGAAGTTCTAAAGTTGATAAAGCTTGAATTGAAGGTTGATTCATGATTTTAGCATTGTTTGGTATGATGTTAGGCCTCGAGAAGGTCCGTGTTATGCTATGGAGTGGGTTGGTGCGATTGGACGGGGTCCCGGGGGCCTCGGGTGTATTTCGGGTTGTATTGCGCTCTTATTTGATATTTCAACGTCGTTTCTTTGGACATAAAGGGGTACCATATTAAGAAAATGAGCTTCAAATTGAGTTTTTATTGAGCCATTTGATCTGTATCGTAATTACGGAGCTATAGCAAAAAGAATCATCGAATTTGGACATCGTATGGGGAAGTTATGCTCATTTTTGTGTCGGAAAAACTGTTGCTTCTGGTATGGTCGCAATTGCGAACATAACCATCGCAATTGTGATGCCGAGTTCGCAATTGCAAACTTTTTATCGCAAATGCGACCCTTTCTAGCCCTTCTTTGTCGCAAATACGACCCCTTCCAACCCTGGATCGCAAATGAGACATCTGCGGCTTGATTTTAGCTGTGCAACTCGAGTTTTTGCTTCATTTTATCATATTTTGAACCCTAGGTCCGAGAATGAGAGATTGTGAGAGTGGATTTTCATATCAATCATTGGTTAAGTTCCTCTAACTAATTTTCAATTATATTTTGTGATTATACCTTAGATTTAACATCAAAATTCATGAGAATCTAAAGGAAAATTTGGAATTTTAAAGAAAAACCTAAAAAACTAGTATTCTTGGATTTTGACCACGATTTTGGGTATCGAATTTAGATAAAATTATATATTTGAGTTCGTGAGGCCATGGGTAATCTTTATCTTCGAAAAATTTCAAATTCCAGGCACGTGGGCCCGAGGGCATTTTTGTCAACTTTTCGATCGGGGTTAGGAATGATTATAAATTGGGTAGTAATGAATAATTAAGTATATATTAATGGATTGGTATCATTATTGGCTAGCTTTGGAGCTTCGCCTATCGATTTGAGTCTTCGGAAGGGCGTGGAATTCCGGTTATGGATCTTTGGAGCGAGGTGAGTCTCCTTTCTAACCTTGTAAGAGGGAATTGTCCCCATAGGTGAATTAATTGGTCATGTGCTCCTATTTGTGGGGGCTACGTACACACGAGGTGACGAGAGTCTGTGCGTACTTACTATTATGCTATTGTCCGGGTAGTATAGGATCAAAAAGCATGCTATACTTGGATTAATTGTAAACTTATTGACAACTCAATTGCTTAAACCACATCGAATTAATAAATAAATTTCAAAAAGGATTAAACTTATTTTCTTAAATTGTTAAAATAGAAAGTGGCTTTTATTTGAATAAATATTCCCCGATAAATTCTTAAATTTGCTATCTGAGCATGTATTTCTATGTGTACCTGCTCATGCATGATTTGCGAGCAGGGTGATTGTTTAATTTATCTTGACCGCGTCGCATGAATAGTTCGCGAGCGGGGTAATAGATGCATCTATGGTTCGCGTCGTTCGACCCTCGGCAGTGCATAGTTTATTTTCTGTTGGAGCGGGCCTTATGCCTCGGCATGATTTGCGCATGCTTGTATTGCTTGCCCTGAAACTTATTGAAATTGTCGCTGCCTCTTTCTGGCTTAAGATATTTGTATAAATGATGAAAAAGAATGATTTCCTATAAAAGAAAGAATTATTTATTTGCTTCAACCCATTGAATTATAATCATGTTTATAAAAATTTATGATTTAATATATTATGGATATATCATCATTGGACCATTAGTAAGTGTCTAAGTCACCATCTCGTCTCTACTTCTTCGAGATTAGATGGGATACTCATTGGGTACACGTTATTTTCGTACTCATACTATACTTCTGTGCATTTTTGTTACACATGCATATGCATCTCTAGTGGCCTACTGGGCGTAGCAGCACAGATCACACGGGGACTTAGGTGAGCTGCGCTTCTCGAGGCGATCCGCAGCCAGCAGAGTCTCTTTCAGTTTTCTGTATTTATTTCTGTCAAACATTGTATTTCGGACGATTGCTGTATTATATTATTTCTTAGAAATCGCTCATGCACTCGTGACACCGGGTTCTGGGAGAATTTTTTGGATTATTAAATATTATGTTTTGTTAAAGACTTCGTGGTTATTCCTGTAAATTTTATTATTCGTTATTTAATGTATAAAGAAAAATAATTTTAGACAATACAAAGATTGGAAATTAATTAAGTATTTTGGTTGGCTTGCCTGACAAAGGTGTCCGGCGCCAACAGCGACCCTAGGTGGATTTTGGGTGATGACAATTGTGACCTCTAGCAATTTTTCTTAAATTAGTTTGTTGTTACTTTTGTTTTTAATCTTTTATAGGATTTTGGAAGAGTTATTTTCAGTTTAATTCTTTTTCTTTTCATCATCCAATTCAATTTTTTAGGATAAAAGATTATGTTGGAATTAATACTTTGGATTAGAAAGGGGTTTATGTTTAAAAAAAATATCTAAGTACTAACGTCACATCAATAAGAAATTTCGCTACTAATATCCAACTTTTCTTTCTTAGCAATAAGTCCTTTCAAAATATTTAAGGCTAACGCTTTTTTTCTTTTTATTCCCGATCCAATTCAATTATCTTTTGTGAATCACACTAAACGTTTTCACAAAAATAACAAATTTTTATTACTAATAGTTTATTACGATGTCTTTTATATGAAACAAAAAATACATCATAAAAAAATATTTATAGAATAATGAAGGTGACAAACTTCTTTTAGAATAAAATTGTGGTTAATTGTTCTATAAATAAAATCAATTTGGCTATAAAAAAGATTACTATCTTTTACTTACATCTAAAGTAATTATAGTCTACTTTCTTTCCTTCTTTAATTTTTATTTTAAAACTAAAATATATTATTTAAAATTATAGTTGAATAATTTTTAAAATTATATATTCATTAAATTAGGGTTCACGCACAAAGCGCGTACCTAAATACTAGTTTACTAAGGGGGTTGAAAGTGGCATACACAGAATATTTCATAAGCGGTGTCATAATTAATCAGTAGACGATGTTATTATTATTCCTCTTTAGGCGTTAATCCAATTTGATAATGCAAAGAACAAAGAACACTTCTAATCAATAATTAATCTGTGGTTAATTGTCATACTTCTCCACCATTAATTTGTTGTAACATTTCTATATTTTATGTATATGCAGAGTAAAAGAATGAAGTTACTACTTCATAAATAGTTCGCATTCATTCACATGACGGTTTCTTAACTTGTGTGAATTCGTTTGTGAAAAGATACAAACTTTTCAAAAGGTTTGAAGTTACTGTCTTTATGATAATTTTATCATTAAATCAAAAGTAATATTACATAACATTAACTCTCATTTGGCTTCTTACGTTTTTCTGATGGAAGAAAACGTAGGTGATTTGTCTATATAAACATATCATTTGTGAGCTAAAGACCTAAAAAAATATATTTATTCTCTCATCCTCTCAAAAGATCATTCTTCTTCTTATTATCCTGGAAGACTTTTCTTCTTCCGATTTTTTTTGGGCAATTCTTTTTCTACAAACTCAAAACTTTCAGCCAATGCACATATTTAGGAGTACTTTGGAACCTTGGGGAGCAACCGGTCTTAAGGATTTGCTGACCGAAATTTCTTCCAAGGAAGTGGCTTGCCACAACACAATATTTATTCGATAAGTTATTTTTATTATCTTATTATTCTTGGTCAATATTATTAACTATATTTGGCTACCACTTTGAACAAAACACTTCCAGATCTGTCAAAGTTTGAGCCTTTAGATGGCAACAATTATAAGCGTTGGTCCCAGAAACTTTTAATTTTCTTTGAACAATTAGAAGTTGATTATGTTATGTTTAACGAACCTCCTGCTGATGTTGTTTCTAATAGTACTGATGTTGCTAATAGTTCTAATATAACTGTTATTGTTAATGCTGATGATGCTGCTAAAAAGAATCTCGAAAAGTTATCTGCTTTACCATATGACCAACACTCTCTTTGATTTGTTTATAAATTAAAATTTGCTAAAGTCATATGGGGCAGTTTGGAGAAGAAATATGATGCGGGAAAAAAGAAGTATGTAGTTGGAAAGTGGATCAACTTTCAGATGGTTGATGATAAGCCAATCATGGAGCAGGTTCACGAGTATGAGAATTTGACTGCTCATGTTCTAAACGAAGGCATGGAGATGAGTGAGATTCTTCAAGCTAATATTCTACTTGAAAAATTTTCACCTTCCTGGAGTGATTACAGGAATCAACTGAAACATAAGAAGAAAAACTTAATTCTTCAATAATTGATCAGTCACATGATGACTGAGGAAGCAAACCATCTCAAAGATGAGGAGGCAGATAACTTAAGGATAAGATGAAATTTCTTTCTCTCTCTCTTTCTCTCAATTCTTCTAAAGCTAACCTTGTGGTATCTGCTAGTACTTTTGTGAAAGACAGGTTTAAAGGCAAACAGAAGAAAGGATATGTAAAGAAGCAGAATTACTTCAATAAATCGGAGGGCTAAATCCAAAAGTCGAAAGGACCTTGCTATGTTTGTGGAAAAATTGGTCAAAAGGCTTTCTAGTGCAATGTTAAACATTTTATCACATACATGAAAATATTATTCACATCTTTTATTGAAATAGAGAGAATAGTTTTCAAAGATATATATTGCAAATAAAACTCCTAAATAAGAAATGAGGATTTATTCGATAAGATTGTGAAGTAATTAAATATATACATTGTGACAGTCTTCCAAAATATATACAAAATAGACTGTCACTATACAAAAATTATACAAAATAGATTGTTATATAAATTGTTCAACTCCGTTACCATTTTTGTTATTCAATTTCAAAGCAAAATCTGAAATCACTTTGCATTGTTCTAGGATAAGTTTGACCATTTTCTCTTGTATAAAAATTCATGTTGAAAAGCTTTTGCTGGTAGTTAGTAAGGTCAAGTTTGGCCAATTTAAGGAACAACAGAAGTAATCTGACCTCAGCTATTAGCGAGAAGAAAATTGGACCATTTCACAAACTAATTATGTGTATCTGAAAATGCCCAAACAACTTACTTCGAATTTCCCTAAGTAGGTGGCAGAGTAACGGGAAGGTTTATATTAAAATAGGTTGCGGAGTTGAAAATTTTGAAATTTGAAGAGGGATGAGTGACAGTAGTTTTGGTCTAGCCCTTGTAATTAGTTTTGTGCTATTAATTGTATAGTTTATTTTGTGGCTACCTATTGTCATTAGTTTTTCCCGAATGGCTACAAATGATGTTTGCTCTAAAATTATCACGACCCGGATATTCCACCATCGGGAGTCATGATGGCGCCTACTGTCAGAGCTAGGCAAGCTGAACATTTAGAAATACATCACCGATTTCGTTTAAACAATATAGTAACGGAAACATTAAAATGAAGCGGAAGACTTTAAAAATGTTTAAATAACTGAAAACTGAAATGCGAAACTCCAAATTACACTTCTACCCAGTATCTGGTGTCACTACTCATAGACTACTATAGAATACTGAAACAAGGGTCTGAAAGAAATACATATAACCGTTTGTCTCGAACACATGGGAGAACAGAATAAAGTAAGGATAGGGAAGACGCCGAGCCTGCGTACGCCTGCAAGCTACCTCGGTGTCTCGCGGATCTGAATGCTAACACCTGCACCACTGCTGCTACTGTGGTCCAACTCCTGTATCTGCGCAAAAGAGCGCAGAGTGTAGAATCAGCACAACTGACCCCATGTGCTGGTAAGTGCGTGGCCTAACCCCGGCGAAGTAGTGATGAGGCTAGACAGGACCTATCGCAATTAACATGTACAGATATACGTGCAATAATAGGAAATACACGAATTTAAACAACTAAGAGGGGGGAGCATGTTGTGGGGTACGACAGTTTAAATATGGAAATCATCGGGTAAGAAATGAAACTGTACAATAACAACTGATAAGGAAAACACAGGAAAGTCCTACATACAAAAAAATAATATACTTGATCCATACTCCGTTGCGGCGCGCAACCCGATCCTCAACAATCAATATCGTTGCGGCGTGCAACCCGACCCTCTGATTATATATTGGTTAGTGCTGCGGCGTGCAACCCGACCCTTCTAATTTTATATTTGTTAGTGCTGCGGCGTGCAACCCGACCCTTCCGATATAATTCCTCACTCAACAGCAACGACAGAAGAGGCAAGGAAGTAATGAATAGTGGAAGAAATCCACGCAAGGGAATTAACCCATCCAATTAGATCCCGTCAAGGGAGAAACATCAACAACTAAATTCAACAAAATATCACGGCAAGGAAATACCCAATAAGTACACGTCCCGGCAAGGGAGGACACAATAAATACTTTAATCCCGGCAAGGGAATAATCACAACACTTCCTCTCTTAATTACTTATTTCTCGAGTATCAATTTCTAGTTCGAGCCAATGCTCCAAATGACAAACCAATCACAAACCTTCCTCAGCTATTCACGTTATATTAAGCTTATCAATTAATCAAGAAGGTGCATCACGAAATCCGAATCAATCACAAATAAGACTCACGGTCATGCTAGACTCAGGTGCATAGATAACCGTCACCATGCCTATACACCGACTTCACATAGCAAGTAACAAATAATATCCTAATCCTATTCCCTCAAGCCAAAGTTAGAACAAACACTTACATCGATCCAAAGAATAGCAATCAACTCTCCAATACCGCATTTCCTTTACAATCCGACTCCGAAACAATGATATCTATAGATAATTAATTCAACAATATCAATAAAGACTCAAAAACCATCACCCCATAGCCTAGAAATGAAGTTCCTAGCATTCTTCCAAAAAATACCAAAATCCGACACCGGGCCCACATGGTCCAAACACGAGGCTCGGACCAAAACTCAATCACCCATAATCCCACGAGTTCAAATATGCAATTTGTTTCAAGATTCGACCCCAAATTGAGGTTGAATCACCCAAAATTCCTCAAGCCCTAGTTCTACCCAAAACCCCCATTTTCTACCTTGAATTCATGATTTAGGGCTAGGAAATTAATGTTTAGATGAAAGAATTAGGAGATAATAAAGTTAAGAATACTTACCCAAAGAGTTATGGAGGAAGAGAAGCTTGAAAATCGTATATGGAGTGTTTGAGGGAGGAGTCCGTGTGAATAAATGGCAAAATCCCGTAATGAACATTGTTTTTAACTTAAAAATTCACTGGGCAAAAATGTCCTTCGCGTTCGCGTGAACAGGAACGCGTTCGCGAAGGGTGAACAGGTCAAGGCATCGCGTTCGCGTGGTGCTAACCGCAAACGCGTAGGAGAAAGAACTGGTAACACCGCATTCGCAACAGGGTAACGCGAACGCGTAGAGTAACTATTTGGGGTCTGAAATCATGGCCTACGCGAACGCGTGAAGTACCACGCGAACTCGTTGAAGAAAACAACAAAGCTTCGCGATCGCGATGGCCTGAACGCGAACGAGAAAGTCTGCGGGAGCAAAGCTACGCGAACGCGAAAGGGATGCTGCGAACGCGATGAAGGATTTCACTGAGTGCCAACAGCAGATTTTCTGCAACATATTTCTATTCCAAACTATCCCGAACACCCCCGAAAACACTTCCGAGCCCTCGGGGCTCCCAACCAAACACAGCCACTAACTCAATAACATCCTACGAACTTAGTCGAGCGATCAAATCGCCAAAATAACATCAAAATCAAAGAATCAAACCCCAAAACTCATGATTTTCATTTCAAAGTTCATAAACTTCCAACTTTAGCTATTTAGGTCCGAAACATGTCAAACGACGTCCGATTTCGACCAAATTTCACAGAAAGCGCTTAACGCTATTTAAGACCTGTACCGGGCGTCGGAACCAAAATACGAGCCAGATACCCATATTTTCTAACTCATTTTCATTTCCATTTTTCCTTAATAATTCCAGAAAACAATTTAACAGAAAAATTCTTTTACTCGGGTTCTGGACCTCGGATTTCGACTTCGGGCACATGCCCGAGTCCCATATTTTTCTACAGACCCTTCGGGACCGTCAAATCACGGATCCGGGTCCGTTTACCCAAAATATTTACCAAAGTCAACTATATCAATATTAATACCAAAATTCTTCAAAATTTTCACAGAATTCACATATTTTAACATAAAAACTTTCCTGCTTCACGCCCGGGCTACGCACGCAAATTGAGGCAACTAAAAGCGAGGTTTCCAAGGCCTTGGAAGCGCAGAAAAAGGGAGAAATACGGTGATGACCCTTTGGGTCGTCACATTCTCCACCTCTAAAACAACCGTTCGTCCTCGAACGGACAAAAGAAAAAAGTGCCTGAGTCAGGAAATAGATGAGGGTAACGGCTCCGCATATCAGACTCGGACTCCCAGGTCGATGCCTCAGGAGGCTGACCTCTCCACTGAACACGCACTGAAGGAAAACTCTTCGACCTCAATGATCAAACCTGCCGGTCTAGAATAGCTATCAGCTCCTCCTCGTAGGATAGATCCTTATCCAACTGGACTGTGCTGAAATCTAACACGTGGGTGTAAGCACGTAATTTTTGCCCTATGAGAATTACTCCCAAAAAATTCAAAATAAAATAATTTTTAGTTTATTGTG
>MU699527.1:201697-214504 GCA_026770625.1 Nicotiana glauca | reverse complement strand
TTTCAGTCGTTATTTATTTTTATTACTCACTGGGTCGGAGTACTCACATTACTCCCTGCACCATGTGTGCAGATACAGGCAGAGCTGAGTTCGCTCCTGAGCGCTGATTCTTTCCATACCAGGCGGTGACTAGGAGTAACGAGGTAGCTGTTGACGCCCACAACCTTGTTTTCTCCCTTATCTTTTGTTATTTATGATATTTCCAGACCTGTAAAAATATTAGTAAACTCTGTAGTAGCTCATGACTTGTGACACCCCGATCTCGGGCTGAGTTGGGATGGTTTTCATTATTCCACCATGCTTATTTCTCACTTGTGATTATTATTATCTATGAAGTTGACCTGTTCTTGCTACGTAATTATAAAGAGGTGCATTGTTGTTCTGTTGGCTATCCTTGTCCTCACGAGAGGCTCCATCACGATCGGGTTGGGATTTTGGATCGTGACACCGTGAGTCTTTTATTGTAATTACTATGACTCCGTTATGATTTATCGTGCCTCACATGTTATTATTATCATTATTCCCTTGCCGGGACGTTGTTGAGATATTAATGTTCCCTTGCCGGGAAGTTCTTATATTGCTCTTGTTCCCTTGCCGGGATTCTTTGTGATTATTGTTGGTTTCTAAATGGGAGCAGGTGGTACGTCTACCACAAGATAATTTAAATGGGAGCGAGTGGTACACCTACCACAAAATATAATGAAATGGGAGCGGGTGATATGCCTACCACAAGATAAATGAAATGGGAGCGGGTGGAACGCCTGCCACGAGCTAAATGAAATGGGAGCGGGTGGCACACCTTCCACGAGATACATGAAATGGGAGCAGGTGGCACGCCTGCCATGAAATACAGGAAATGGGATCGGGTTGCATGCCTGCAACAAGATGTGAAAAGAAAGTGAAATATGCCTCTGTTCTTCTTATCCTTGTTAGTAGTTAGATTTATGGTTCCTTTATAGTTCTCTTGATATTTTGTTGTTACTCGTTATTCCCCCAAGCATGTTTCCCCCTCTCATCTTTACTTGCTTATTCTTGTTTACTTTTTGATGTATGTTATATAACTGCACAGGTTTACTTGGTAGTCTGGTCCTAGCCTCGTCACTACCCCGTCGAGGTTAGGCTAGGCACTTACTAGCACATGGGGTCGGTTATGCTGTTGCTACACTCTGCACTCTTTTTTTGCAGATCCCAGTGCTTTTGACATCGGACAGTAGATCAGTTGGCTACCTTCAGCCCACGTGGAGATCCAAGGTAGACCTGCTGGCGTCCGTAGGCCCTGGCGTATCCTCTATCTTCTATTCCCCGTTTCATTTTCCTTATTTCAAAAATAGTGTACTTTTATTTCTTTAGACTCTGTGCATAGTGAATCTTAGACTGTCTGTGACACTGTGATACCAAGTTCTGGGAGGTTAAGGCTTGAGTAATTGTACTATATATAAATATATTCCAGATATTTCATTTTATTGTTGTCTTCCGCTTAAATCTGAATTTTCGATGTTATCATGTTATCGCCTTATAACTGTTAAAAAGAAATAATTGTATAATGAGGTAAGCAGTTAAAGGTTTGGCTTGCCTAGCTCACATTAGCAGGCGCCATCACGACTCACGAGGGTAAGAAATCCGGGTCGTGACAGTTGTACAAGATCATGTCAGCAATGAAGAAAACATCTAGGTGGGTTCCAGATTTGTGTAATTATAGCTTCAAGCTAAGTGGGAGAGTCCCACTACCTATGATTAGGTTACATGGTTATCTTCTTATAAGGTTTCTGGCTATCGCATAATGGCGAGTTATTTCAGCTAAGGGAAAAGAATATAGTTGGTAATTTGAGCAAATGATTTGAGAGATGTGTGCCATAAATGGCCTTATCAATTCTTGTTCGTTCTTTAGGAAGACTCAAGATTTGTGTCTCGTACAAAGGTGGATTACAAGGAAGTGATTCAATCAGGTGCTCCATGGAGATGGGTGTTCATATGCCAGCGGAGCCTTGGAGTTGATTACATTCGGGACCAAGCTAGAGTGAGTAACTCTCAACAACGGTCCTAGTGAATTCAAAGGTTAAAATGCGGTGCCTAAAGATTACATGCTGGCGGTATGGTTAAGAATTGAGCTTTTGTGGTGGATTATGATAAAAGGCTCGAGATGTTCTATGATATTTTTGACTTGCAGTGTAGAATTTGGAAAAATGAGAGGAAATGACTTCGGATTCGTATGACGTTATCATAATAGGCTTACCAGTTGAGGATGCGAATGTGTGCACAAGGAAGGTATGAGATGGTTCATAGGATTTGAGACAGTATGGTTTCGTGATACAAGGGCACTCGGGATGAGTGCGGATTGAGTTTTTTATGGGTTAAATGGAGTCATTATCATCTCTAAGGCAAGTTAAGGGTGAATTAGAAGAAGTTAGATTGGTTAGCCATGGTTGAATTGGCATAATGGTGGCGGTGATCAATTTTTTCAGCATGATTAAGTTATGCATGTGATTGTGATGGTACGTGTGAGGTTTGATGACCGCCGTAATTGATTTTATTTGGGAGTATTCAAGTATTATGGCATATTATGTGTGGGCGGATCCTGGAAGGGGTATGGTGGTTTAGACCACTAATTGAGGATTTGAATGTTCTACGGTTATAAGAAATTACTCGCGTGTTGCTATGGTTCTCTTGGAATGAGTTAAACAAAAAGTTTCTAGGTGATGAAGTGGTTACCCTATTAGTGGTTCAGGAGTTATGATAAAATTCTGGCGCTATCGCCTATTGGTATGTTTGGTGCAATGAACGGTATGAAATTTGGAAGTTAGGATCAATGTTACGGTTTGTTGTTGACAAGGATTTCACGAGCTCAGATGAGCGGAGAAAAGAATTGGGATGTTTAGAGTAATCTAGTATTGTATTTGGCTTCACCTGAGATCGGTGTTTCTATAGGAGGCTTCGCATCTTGGTTGCATATTCTTATTATGCTTTACAACATTTGTGTGACCAGTGGTATGGATGTGAAGACTCGTTATCTAGTGCGGAAGGTCGTGGAGCGTACCTCATGGGAAGATTGTATAATATGACATGTAGTCACTTGATTGATTGAAGATTTAAACCAAGTGTGAAGATTGTGGTAGTTTCACTTATTTGAGAATTTATGCTTGAGGAGCACTCAGTTTATTGGGTAGTGGACTGTGGAGGTTTACTCCGGTTGTGATGGTTGTTCTTTTGAGTTATAGGGAAAAAGGGGTACGTATGGACCCTTGAAAGGTTATTTTCCTAGTACGGTGCGATCAGAATTGGCTTGAGGTCTGTGGATGGGTCTAAATATGAAGGTAGGCTCTATATCGGCCGGATGTGTTCATTTCAGCATAGTGCTCCCTATGAAGGAGTATTCGGACGTTGGATGTTATTTCGTCGTTGGATATTTCATGTAATGCTATATTGAGCCGTGTGAGTTGTGAAATGGCTTAATGAGTTTCTTATGTGTTCTGCGTAGCGATGGTGTTATGTGAGCAGGATAGCTCTTGTGATTCAGATTATATATTGCACCTCAGTTGTGCTTGAGTTTTGTAGCTCATGGCGCTATTTGTCTCCCTAGGGATGGTATTATGCACTCAGCGTGCTTGTGACCGATATTAGGTATTTAGTAATAATGAGAAATTTAGCTCGGTGTGTATCCTCTTATGTGAGTTCTATGTTGTTTGGATCGGATTGCACGCAACAACAATATGATGAAGTACAGTTTTCTATATTCTAATTCTGTGTGTTTTGTTTCACATTTTCTGAGGGTAGTTCCCATTAGTTGCGCGAGTTGAGTAGTCCCTTCCAGAGTTCATTTCCCTTATGTATCACGTTCAAGTTGTAGCCTATTGGCACATTGTGGTAGCATGTGAGACTTTTGGTCGTGTCTGGGGTGGCTTATAGCCTGAGCAGCTCGTACTGGGTAAGACAAGACTATTGGATCTAGGATCAGTGCGATTGGATTTTATGAAGTATAAAAAAATGAAAATACCATTATTTGGTTCAGAATAAGGCGATGGTTCTTGTCAGGAGTAGAGACTCAATGAATTGTTGACTCGGTAGATGGTTATGAATTTCTACTTGTCTCTTCCATCATGGTGGTATTGTAAGAGTTGGAGCAAGACTTATATATGTCATGAGGTGCATTGTGAGCATCAGCTTCGGGGAATGTCGGTTGTTATGATCAGAGAATGTTATTATGGTCCTATGAATGATGTGGCGCATGGTGAGAATTCAGCAAAGGTATGCAGGTATGTTCTGGTACATCGTGTAATGATTGATACGGTGTTTATGTATTGGAAGTAGGCCTGGCAGAGAATTTCGGATATTGAAACTGGGTTCTAAGGCTCATTTGCCTAAATAAAAGAGGATATCTTCAGATTTTATCGAGCTAATGTGGTCAACTGAGTTGTGGTAGCGCGGGTAGGTACACGAGGTGTTAAAAAATGATTTCGAACAACTCCGGTGCAGTTCTCAGCACATTCAAGGATGAATGTATGTTTAAGTGGGAGAGAATCTAACGATCTGACCGGTCGTTTTGAGCTCTGGCATGTCGTTCAGTGGTTTGAGGCCATGAACAGTTTCGCTTCAGGTATTTTAACTTGTACAAGTGGTCGGAATTGAATTTCGGGAAGTTCGGATTTAGATGGGAAAGGAAATTCTCATTTTAAAAGCTTTAAGTTGGAAGAATTGGCTAAGATCAGATTTTTGAGTAAACGACCTCGAAATCGGGGTTTGAAGGTTCCAGCAGGTTCGTATGGTGATTTCGTACTTGAACTTAAGTCCGGATCGGGTTTTAGATAACCTGGGAGCGCTTTGGTGCCTATTGTGGAAGTTAGCATTTTTGGAAGAATGTCACAAAATTGTGTTGAAGTACATTTCAATATCGATGTCTGTTGGAGATTCCGAGTTTGGGAATAGCTCTACAGAAGCGGCCATGGTGTAACCGCACCTTCGAGGCTTGGGTTGCAGGTGCAAAGCCGCAGAAGCGACCTTGGTGCTGCAGAAGCGGAAGTGGCTGGGCTAGGCCAGAATCATAGATGCGGTCATCTCTTCGCAGAAGCGGGACTGCACCTGCAGAAGGAGAAGCGCAGAAACGAAATGAGGGGGCCTGGTGAAGGTTCACAGATGCGGTAGTGGGGATGCACCTGCGTAACTGCAGAAGCGGTCAAGTGACCGCAGGTGCGGAAATGCTTGAGGTAGTAGGGTTCTTTAAATCGGGGGTTGGGTTTATTTCAGCCCCATTTCTTCCATTGAAGCCGATTTTGGAGCAACTTTAAGGTGCCATTTTCACCACCAAGCATGGGGTAAGTGGTCTATGCTAGTTTTGAGTTAAATACATGATTGTATATGAATTTGAACATGAAAATTAGTAGAAAACTTGGAGTTTGAGGAAAAACCTAGAAAATTGGTATTATTAGATTTTGATCACGATTTTGGGCATGGAATTGAGAGTAAATTATATTCTTGAGTTCGTGAGGTTGTGGGTAAATTTTATATTCAAAAATTTCGGAATTGGGGCACGTAGGCCCGAAGGCAATTTTGTCAACTTTTCGATCGGTGTTTGAAATTGTTATAAATTAGATTATTGTGAGTAATTGAACATATATTAATGAGTTTACATAATTTTTGGCTAGTTTTTGAGGATTGTGCATCGATTTGAGTCTTCGGAAGGGCGTGTAATGCCGGTTATGGAGCTTCGGAGCGAGCTGAGTCTCCTTTCTAACCTTATAAGAGGGAATTGTCCCCATAGGTGAATTAATTGGATATGTGCTTCTATTTGTTGGGGCTTCATATGCATGAGGTGACGAGAGTCCGTGCATAACTACTATTATGCTTATGTCCGGGTAGTCTAGGACCCAGAAGCTTGCTCTACTTGAAATAATTGTAACCTTATTGATAGGTTTAAATTGCTTAATCGTATCGAAGTGGTAAATGATTTTCTAAAAGAGTTAAAACTTTATTTTCTCAACTTGTAAAAGAGAAATTGACACCTCCTTGAATAATTATTTCCCTGATGAAGTCTTAATTGACTGTTTGAATGTGTATTTTTATATGTACCTGCGTCGTATGTATGATTCGCGAGCGAGTGATTGTTTATTTATATTTGACTGCATCGCATGTATGATTCGCGAGCGAGGTAATAGATGCGTCTATGGTTCATGACATTCGACCCTCTGCAGTGCACTATTTAAATATTGTTGGATCGGGCCGTACGAACTCGGCTTGATTTGTGCATGCTTGTATTGCTTGCCTTGAAATTCATAGATGTTGATATTTGTTCTCCCTGGCCTGAGATAAATGTATAAATGATGAAAATGAATTTGAGAATTTCCATTGAATGAAGGAATTGTTTACTTGCCTCACGCTATTGAGTTACAACTGTTTTTATGAAAATCCTCGATTTGCTATATTATTGGTATATTATTATAGGACCACTAGTAAGTGTCGAAGTCGACCTCTCGTCTCTACCGCTTTGAAATTAGACGGGATACTTACTGAGTACACGTTATTTTCGTACTTATGCTACACTTGCTGTGTATTTTTGTTGCGCAGGCACATGTACATCTAGCGGCCTAATGGATGTAGCAACATGGATGATATGGAGACTTAGGTGAGCTGCATCTCCCGAGGTGCCCGCAGCCAGCACAGTATCTTTCAGTGTATTGTATTTATTTTCTGTCCAAAGTTGTAAAATTTCGGACAGTTACTGTACTTTATTTAATTTCCTTGTGATTACTCATGCACTTGTGACACCGAATTCTGTGGTGATCATGGGATATTAAGTATTGAAAGTTGTAAACACCTTTATTTATTCTGTGAAGATTACTTTTTACTAGTTAAATTAAACGAAATTTATTATTTCAAAAATATTACAATGAAAGTTTAATTTAACGATTTAATATTGGCTTGCTTGACCGAGATGTCCGGCGTCATCACGACCTTTAATAGATTTTGGATCGTGACACCATTTCGCCATTATTTAACGAGTCAAACAAGTTTTTGGTTTGAGTTCAACATCCTCAAATATAATATATATTTTTTCAATTCTAAACTATCGTGAATTATTGTACCTTGTTTGCAATTTCCAAATATATCAAGTTTAGATGCTCTTATATTGTTGTATTTCAAATCTTTTCATTCTTTTTCGCAGAGGAATATCTTTTAGTTCCGAAATGTTTGGGTAAAGTCAAACTCAGGGGTGTTCAAACTGAACAGGAAAATCGCACCAAATCGAAAAATCAAACCAAATCAATTAAAAAACTTGACTAGGTTTGGTTTGACTTGGTTTGGTATTGAGTAAAAAAATCCGAACCAAACCGTCATATAAATATATAAATTTTATTTATATTTTTAAGACTTTATAGTGAATTTTCTTTAGAAAATGTAAAAATATTTTGGGATCCTCTCATGTATTAACCTGGAAAGCGTAAATTAACGAAAAATTATTGTTAGACGATTAAGAAAATAACTATCATGTGTTACTAAAAAAATTCTCCCATTAGAATATATTAATAAATCATATATTTGTCAATTTTTTCCATATTTACTAAACATATATTCACTTATCAAAGACTTATCTATAATTTTAACAAAGTAAGATTGAAATAATATTCATGTAACAAAAAAACCCGAAAACCCGACAAAACCGAACCAATCCAAACAGATATAGTTGGTTTGGTTAGGTTTTGATAAAAACCGAACTAACCCGGTCCATGTACACCCCTAGTCAAACCTATGTATAACAATCTCATTATTTTTCATATTTCCTCCGGTCCAAAATAAGTGATCAATTTGCTTTTTTATTTTGGTATAAAATAAGTATTTATTTATATAATCAAGATAAAATTTAATTTATTTTTCCAAAACTACCCCTATGTACGTATCTCTAAAAATATGTTTACTCTTCACATTTGAGAAGAGAAGTAAGTGCTACTATAATTATGGTGCAATATTTAATGAAAGGTAGTTTAGTAACACTAACTATTTTCGTTTAAAATTTAATATTTTTTTAATGAGTGTACCAAAAGCAAATTGATCACTTATTATGGATCGGAGAAAGTATATTTTTAGTTGCTATAAAAAATGTTATTATGGAAGATATATATCATCACATAACTTAAAAATTACTTGCGAAAAAAATTTAACGTTTATAGTAAATATATATATATATTATAACGTTATAGATAAATCTGACAGTACTAGGATAATAACATTATTTAATGAATTTCTTGGACCAAGGACATGGATTTTGGAAAGCAAGGAAAAGGGATATATACAAAGAGGAGCACATGGTTTCCCAATAAGCAGGATACCGCATTCACCACTGTATCCACAGTTTTTGGACCTATCCAAATCCTTAATCTAAAAGCACACAGATATTTGTGAATCTAACACCTAAATACTATCTATAATCGCCTATGGAAATTAAATATGTGGGCGGCTCACAAGAAACATGTACATACACTTACAATTCTGTTTAATTTTATCCACTGCGTTACACCCATATATAAACACAGATTGCTGATACTTCCAATCATAACAAGAGCATCTACAAAAATATTACTACTACCTTTTCTTTTCTTTATTGTCAAGTTGAGAAAGTGACAGATATTTGAACAAGAAGAATGTCTGGGCTAGTTGATATATGGTCAAATGAGGTAGCCAAATTGAGAAACAAGGCAGGTCAAGATCAACCTGTAGCTGTAGCTGCTGAACCAATTTTCTCAAGTGGCTCCAAAACAAGCAATGAATTGGTTCGTGAAGATCATGAATCCCTCTCCTTATTTCAAACATATGGGTTGGCATCCAACTTGGTTAAACTGAATAAATTGCTCAATTACTCTGAGGCTTCAGTTTCTATGATTGTAGATTGTGTTAGTCCTTGAACAAGCTATTAGCACATTTCCCCCCTCATGTTTTTGCTTGTTTATTTGTTTCTGTTTTTCTTGAATTAAGAAAATTGTAATAGTACTTTTCCGTTATCAAGGTATGCGTACGCACTATCCTTCTCATACCTCACTTGGGATTACACTAGATTATTATTGTTGTTAGATCCGACCTTGGTGTTATGGTGGGTAAGGTTAATTTATAAGTTCCTGAATAACTTGTGTACATATACTTACAGTTAATTAGAAAGCCTTTCTTTTTCTATTGAGATACAAGAATTATAATTAAATTCTGCAATCATAAACAACAGAAATATAAGCCATGAATCGGTCTACAACAAATACTCACAATTAGTTAAAATATAAGGAGAAAGAGCACATATGTAGGCAAACTTAAGTTGCTATAGCTTTGAACTTAACTGATTTTGATTGAAGTTTGCTCTGAAATATTACTCCCTTCATCCTAATTTTTTATGTGATAATTTCTAGAGTCAAACAAATTGTTCTTTGACAGCAAATTTTTTATATGCTTTTTAAATTTTTTGAATTATTTATTATAGTGATTTATAGTGTCGAAAAATTTAAAATTCTATGTTTAGATTACGATTAAAATTAAGAAGCTTGAATCTTGAAAAGCGAAATATCATATAAATCGGGACAAAGAGAGTATTAGCTTTCATCGTTAGGATTAAATACGAATTTATTACAAGGAAAGATTAATATTTCTAAATTGGGTAAATTCCGAACAAGAAAAAATTTATGGTATAAAACAAGACTGATATTTGTGTGACTTTAAATTATCTCATTAAAGATAAAAATAAGAATATTAATCTTAAAATATACAAGAGTAATATTATTTTTATAATAAAGTAAAAAATAAAAGTACGTCACATAAAGACTACGTAATAGTTAAAATAAAAGGTGCAATTTGTACGTCAACGGTTTTTACAGTACGATTTTTATCAAATAAATTAGGCAGAGTTGTAAACGTGAACGGACCTCAACCAAATAAAAAGTTGACATCTCTGCCTTCTCTCTAAGCTAGGGTTTTAAATACATTAAATACTTAAAAGAGGACGAATGAAAAATAGAAGTAAATGAAATTTTTAAGTGAAGTTTTAAGTTTTTCTTTGATAAAGGAACATTGTCCCATATTAGAAGAAGAAGAGATTTTTTATGGGTATATAAACAATTGCTCTTCGTCTAGCTCTTGAAGAGTTGAGAAGAAGACAAGCCTCGCGATGTTGTCGTCGTCGCTTCGCTCGGCTTCGGCCTAAATTTATTTGTTAATAGTAAAATATTAATAGAAATATTATTAAATATTAGTTAATAGTAAAATATTCATTAATATTAAATCCAATTAGTTATCTATTTTTCTGTTGTGTAACTGAAAATTAAGCTAACCTCTTCAATTTTTCCTCTTTATTGTTGAGTAAATAGTCATTTATGTTATGACATTTATGTTGTGGCCGTTTTGCATAAACAACCATTCTGAAGAATTGTACCTCTTTAGATTTCAGCCGAATATTGACTATAATTACAAGTTCATACCCATAAAAATCTCTTCCTTTTCCCATATGGGATAATGCTCCTTTATCAAAGGGGAACTTAAAATTTCACTTAAAATTTTTCATTTCCCTCCATTTTCCATTCACCCTCTTTTAAGCATTTAATACACTTAAAACTGCAACAATCCCCCATATGAATGGGGAATGGCTATATCAAGGAAATATACATGAAAAACTGTGTGATTCGCAAGCAAGGATTAATTGCATCTGGATAAGTAGGTTTCTCTTTGAACTTTTCGTAGTGAACTTATGTCGGATATACTCGGTCAATTGGTAGATTTGATATCTTTGAACCGTCGAACTTTGATGTATACCTAGACAACCATAAGTCACACAACCAACCCTTAACCATCTTTGGTTCTCATTGTTGTGTTCGTTTCAGCCATGAACACCGCCTGGTTTCATAAGTGCGTAAAGAACTGGTCTTAGAAAGTTTTCCTTGAAGCGGCTAACACTTCATACTTACATAGGTGATTCCTAAACGTATCATCCCGTAGATACACTATTTAATATACACCTTATCAAATTTAGAAATCATTAAAAAGTCTTAATGTTTTATCCTTGGTACTGAACATTGTCTCATCATGAGAATGGACCAAAAGGTTAGTTGACAATGTTGAACCGTGATTAATAACTTTGTTTGATATCCTTGAACCTAGATCTTGGGATCTCCAGTATTCTAGGTAGAGTTAGTGCCACTATGACTTGTTTTCAGCCATAGTCCTATTCCCCTTGATGATTTCTCAACTACCTCTCTAGTTAGGCCTTTTGTAAGTGGATCCGACACATTATCACTTGACTTGACATAGTCAATTGTGATAATTCCTCTAGAGAGTAATCGCCTAACAATTTTTTGTCTTCGTCGTATATGACAAGATTTACCGTTATACATAACGCTCCCAGTCCTTTCAATTGTCGCTTGACTATCGTAATGTATGCACACTGGTGCCAATAATTTGGGCCAAAATAGAATGTCTTCCTAGAAATTTCGTAGCCATTCAGCTTCTTCACCGGCTTTATCTAAGGCAAACTCAACCTCCATTGTAGATCGGTCAATACAAGTTTGTTTGGACGACTTCCAAGATACCTCTCCTCCACCAATAGTGAATCCATATCCACTTGTGGACTTAGAATCATCTGAATTGGTGAACTAATTTGTACCACAGTATCCCTCAATCACCGCAGGATATTTACTGTAGTGCAAAGCAAAGCCCTGGATATGTTCTAAATATCCCTAAACTTATTTTATTGCCATCCAATGAGATTGACCTGGATTGATCGTGTATCGACTCAATTTACTTATAGCACAAGCTATATCTGGTCGTTACAATTCATGATGTACATTAAGCATCCCAACACACGAGCATAATCCAATTGTGATATGCTTTGGCCTTTGTTCTTTGTTAATGCAAGATTCACGTCAATTGGAGTATTTACAACTTTAAACCCTAAGTGCTTGAATTTTTCAAGTACTGTCTTAATATAATGATATTGTGACAATGCCAGACCTTGAGGAGTCTTATGGATCTTAATTCCCAGAATTATATCAGCAACTCTTAAGTCCTTCATTTCAAACTTGCTTGTTAGCATACGCTTAGTAGCATTTATGTCAGCAATGTCATTACTCATTATCAGCATATCATCCACATATAAGCAAACAATGACTATGTGATTTGGAACATTTTTAATGTACACACATTTATCACATTCATTTATCTTAAAATAATTTGATAACATTGTTTGGTCAAATTTCACGTGCCATTGTGTCACGACCCACCTCCATAACAGGTCATGAAGGCGCCCAACACCATTGCCGGGCAAGCCAAGTGCGGAAAATATTTCTAACTTTTTACGTTATTATTATTAACAAACTCTAAGTGAGATAAATACCCCAATTGGATTCGAACCAAAAGTGATGGATAATGTAAGTAGCATAATAATACAACCCAAAAGTGAGTTCACTAATGTGTGTGCAAGAACCTAGTGTCACAAGCTACGGGCAGCTAGTAGAATATACATCTAAAAGAATATCATATTATCCTACTATTTGAATCCGAATAGGCAGAAAATAAAATACAAAGGGAAGACTTCTTCGGCTGCGGGCCGACATGGAGGGAAAGCAACTCATCGTAGAAGTCCCAAGTCCGCTCACGGGTTCGTGTTTGACTCAAAAGTTGAACAAAACTTTTCGAGCAAATCAATCAATGTAGTTGAAGAGGTAAATCATAATCGAAAATAATAGACTCTAGGATGATCTTTGTAATCGGTCTAAGAGATGATGATAACTGTTAGTAAAATAGGAAAAGATAGCAATATTAGAGATATGAGAATTGAAATTCTAGAGAGAGGAG
>MU699527.1:190515-201692 GCA_026770625.1 Nicotiana glauca | reverse complement strand
TTTATATAGGGAAGGGCCTTTATCTAAAATGTTTTAAAGACATAAATAAGGTATATACTATCTAAGGACCAACACGGCCATAAGGTCGTCCCTGCTTCGCCCACAGGCCGCCCTTCTTACGGGACTAATATGCTTGCGATCGGTCGTGTTCGCTAAGGGATATGGTAGGTCAAATTCGACCCTATACAGTTAGTCCCTCCGCGCGTCGGGGTCACAATGAGATGCGTTCCCGGGGGCGGAATGAATACCTTCATTTTGGGAGGGTTTGAGCTTACCAATGGGTTATGACGTGATAGGTACGAAACAGTCATCATGACTGTCTAATCACCAAATCGTAATGCTTCTCCCCGTGCGATGTTAGTGCCCACAGATGTCATCATTGCGAGTATCCTCGGGGAAAGGGACCAACAACTCTAACGCTTGGTTTCCCGCGCTGGTTCAAATTCTGCCTCTTCGATTCTGGTGCCTCCCAACCCTATAAATAGGGGAAGGGTTTAACTTGGCAAGAATTTTTTATCATTTGTTAAAGCACTCCTCTCTCAGTATATATCTCTTGTTTCCCGGTGGGCTTTCCTTTGATCGAGAATTCGCCTTTCCTTGGTTGCTTTTGTGCATAACCCTTCCTTCTCCGACGCTATGGCTAAACCCCATCGAGGTATGAGAGGGCTCCGGCGGCTGACCCGTCAAGCGTGTTACCGCCATCTGACGGAAGAAGGGCGGAGGAAGAGGAGGACTTGACTCCTCTCACTGTAGAGACACTACTGCCGCAGCACACCTCAACCCGTAGTGACTTCAACAAAGATTCTCCCGTTCCAGTTTTGGAGACCTCCTTGTCACTACAAAACCATTTGGATGACTTGCGTATAAAGTATGGCCTACCTGCACACGTAGAAACGGTTCCGGCGGAGGGGAATCATGTGGACGTTCATCGGCCCGGATATTGCACTTTTTATGAATATCCCTTTACGATTGGTTATAATCTCCCTCTTCCTCCCTTGGCAGAGGAATTCTGCTAATTTTACAATATTTGCCCGGCTCAGCTTATGCCGTATACTTTTGAAGATACTTCTTCTATTGACGAAGTATGCGGAGTCGGCCGGGTGTGAGGTTACAATTCACCACCTCATTCAGTTGTTTAGTTCTTGTTATTTAAGGGGGACTATGGTGCATTTGCGAAGTCGTGGCACGAGAGGATTGGTAGTCAAGACCGACGACCGGGCGAGTCGAGGGTTTTGGCACCAATATTTTTATATTAGGACAGAGCATTTGGTTTCCAATCCTGTTGGGTTCCCGGAGAGGTGGAACTCAAAACGTAAGTAGTGTAATTTATTCTATTCCTTATTGTTTACAACTGCTGTGATTCTAACGCTTACACTACAGCTATGGATCAACCTCCCTAGCCAGTTGCCAACCTCAGGAGATGGGTCGCCGGCCTATTACCTTATGCGAAGGAGACCTGCACTTGGCCCGCCTTCATGGAGCGTTACGGCTCCAAAGTTCCTTCAGGTAGATTTCTGGTTTTTTACTTGTTTTTGTCAACCCTCTGACCCTACTCACTTACTTTTTATTTGAGTGACAGGTCGAGGCGCTTCGAGGAAAAAGACGGTCGTTCCCGTTTCTGTACGACCCAAGGTTGTTTCGGACACCCACGATATGTTGGTTGAGTCTGTTCATGGGAACCTGTCTCCTTCCCCCTTGCAAGGGGTTACCTCTACGACCATGGTTATATGGGAGTCGGCGTCATTGGCACCGTCTTTGCAATCCATGGGGGAGCCTTCTGATGAGGAGGAGTCGCCAGAAAGGAAACGACGACGGCTCGAGAAGGGCAAAGCGGTGTCCACTGAAGACGGGGAGAGTGAGTTACCGCGACCGATGCCTAGGCCTTCATTCATGGGTGACGCAATTCATTCTGGGAGGTCGGTTATGCAGAGGGGTACCGCTCCGATCGCTGGTTCTGCTCATCCTGTCGAGGGAGAGTCATCGGCCAGTCCTAAAAGGGCCGCTGACGAGGTGGAGAAATCAGACTCTGACATTGCTCAAGAGGATGTCGATGAGTTCATAGGCGGTCTTACCCATGTGGAGATGATGACGGATGGCTCTCACCGTCATATTACAATCCCGGCGGCCTACAACTTGCTTTCAAACAGCGAGCAGGCCGTTTCGATCCTGACTCTGTTGGTGTGCCACTCCTGAGCGCGAGGCGCTTAGGGCGGTGGAGGATGCAGAGCTATCACATAGGGTTTCTGGCATGGCCTTGCACGTATTCTTCTATACCATTTCTTTCTTCCTCGTTGTGTTGGATCGACTTGAAGCGTGCTTACTTCTGCTTTCTCTCTTATTTTTCAAACCCTCGTCCTGGAGGTTGAGGGGGGCGCCGTGAGCAGAAACGGACCGCCCTCTTTAAGAAGATGTTAAGAAAATATTTGAAGTACCGTTCCAAGCATTGAGCAGAAGTTGAACGAGGGCAGTCCCAGTCAGAACACGGAGGGACTGAGCTGGGGGTGAAGGAGAGCGGGCTGATGAAGACCATGGCCCACAATAGTGAGTTGGAGAAGCTCCTTAGGGCGAAGGAGGACGAATTTGAGTTAAGTCGCGGGGTGGCAGCGGAGAACGCTGACTTGCAGCGGAGGGTGGCGGCTCTGACTGTCGAACTTGATGCAAAGGTGGCGGAAGTTAACATGCTTTCTCGGCCTTCTACATCTCGCCCCTCGCTAGATACGAGTGCATGTCGAAGTGTACATGAAATGTGGATTTATGCGGAGGCTAAGCTCGATGTTTATAGCGAGCTTCATACCGCGGGTTGGGCGACTAAGGAAGAGGTCCGATCACGGAGGGATGAAGCTCGCGTTGCTCATGACGCTTGTGGTTATTGCTCCGATTCCCATGAAGGGGAGGGGGCTTGTTTCTGAAGACGTCAACCACCTCGACTCTAGCTCTTGGTATAAAGAGGCTTACCATTCGGGGGGCGACGAGCAGTCATGAGTTTGTAATGTGGGTTTTGGGTTGTACAATATGCTGGGACTTGTCCGTTGCTATAATATAACTTTGACCTTTGTTGTTGTTCATTTCTCATACTGCTTAATTTTCGTAGATATTTTCGTTGGTCGTTACTTGGTCGTGACGTGACTCGAATGAGGTCGAGCTATTGTCGTTGGTCTTGGCCGTCAGAATGCTACTTTGGCTGTCGTCGAAGTAGTATCTGTTATGGTTCGAACGAGGTCAAACCAATGTCGATTGCCTTAGCCGTTAGGATGCTGCTTCGACTGTCATCGAAGTAGTATCCATCGTTGTTCGAGCGAGGTTGAACCAATGTCGATGGCTTTAGTCGTTAGGATATCGCTTCGACTGTCATTGAAGTAGTATCCGTCGTCGTTCGAGCGAGGTCGAACCAATGTCGATGGCCTTAGCCGTTAGGATGTTGCTTCGACTGTCGTCGAAGTAGTATCCGTCGTCATTCGAGCGAGGTCGAACCAATGTCGATGGCCTTAGCCATTAGGATATTGCTTCGACTGTCGTCGAAGTAGTATCTATCGTCGTTCGAGCGAGGTCGAATAAATATCGATGGCCTTATCTGTTAGGATGTTGCTTCAACTATCGTCGAAGTAGTATCCGTCGTCGTTCGAGCGAGGTCGAACCAATGTCGATGGCCTTAGCTGTTAAGATATTGCTTCGACTGTCATCGAAGTAGTATCCGTCGTCGTTCGAGCGAGGTCGAACCAATGTCGATGGCCTTAGCTATTAGGATGTTGCTTCGACTGTCGTCGAAGTAGAATCCGTCGTTGTTCGAGTGAGGTCGAACCAATGTCGATGACCTTAGCTGTTAGGATGTTGCTTCGACGGTCGTCGAAGTAGTATCTATCGTGTTTTGCTTGGTGGGGGTCCGATCACGGAATGGCGCAACTCTGTTTACACAATGGAGAAATTCTTTGTTCACACAGTGGAGAGATTCTTTTTTATACAATGGAGAAATTCTCATTCATGTAATAGAGAGATTCTTGTTTGTACAATGGAGAAATTCTCATTCATGTAATGGAGAGATTCTTGTTCATACAATGGAGAAATTCTTGTTCGTACAATGGAGAATGACTAGTGTAGTCCCTTCATCATATTGGCCTGAAGGCCGTGTCGACTGGTCGATGTGGTGAATTTGTACCCTGTTACCATCGGACATCCCCTTTGACACCTCGTTAAAAACCTCTTCGAGAAAGCCTGATTGGGATAAAACTCGGAGCAGGGAAAAAGAGTACGACTAGGGAGATACCTTCTTAGAAGTGGTAGTGTTTGAGGTGGGCGACGTTCCAATTATTTTGGAGTGTTTTTCCCTCTATTATTTCTAATTGGAATGCTCCTTTGTTCGGAGCTGCTGTGATTTTGTACGTTCCATCCCAGTTGGTTCCTATTTTTCCCTTATTCGGGTCCTTTGATGCCAATATTTTGGCTTTGAGGACGTAGTCGCCTACTTTGAACGATCTTATTTTGGCTTTCTTGTCGTAATATCTTTCTGCCTGCTGTTTTTGGGCTACCATTCTTATATGGGCCGCATCTCATCGCTCTTCGGCTTCGTCTAGGTCTTATAACCTGCTTTCATCGTTGCCTGCTCCGCTGGTATGAGAGTATATCAGGCTCGGTTCTTCGTTTTCGACGGGTATGACTGCGTCGGTCCCACAGACCAATGAATACGGTGTTTCTCCCGTACTACACTTGGGTGTAGCACGGTATGCCCACAATACCTCTGGTAGCAATTCAGGCCATAGCCCCTTGGCTTCTTCGAGCTTTTTCTTTAGTATGTTCAAAATTGTTTTGTCGGAAGACTCGGCTTGGCCGTTAGCGGCGGGGTGGTATAGAGTGGAAAGTATCCGCTTGATGTGCCATTTCTCGAAGAATTCGGTTGTTTTCCTTCCGATGAACTGGGGCCCGTTGTCGCAACTGATTTCTTTGGGGATGCCAAAACGCCATATGATATTCTTCCATATGAAGGTGATGACTTCTTGTTCGCGTATTTGTGCGTACGCACCTGCTTCCACCCATTTAGAAAAATAGTGAGTTAAAACTAACAAGAAGCATACCTTTCCTCGTCCTGCTGGCAGGGGACCGACTATGTCCATCCCCCATTTTATGAATGGCCATGGCGAGGTAACTGAATGGAGGAGCTCGCCTGGCTGATGTATCATGGGGGCATACTTTTGGCATTGTTCGCATTTTCGGACATAATCCGCCGCTTCTTTTTTCATAGTGGGCCAGTTGTAGCCGACACGAATAAGGCACCGGACAAGGGCGCGGTTCCTTGTATGGGCCCACAATGTCCTTCATGAATTTCTTCAAAAATATGCCTCGTTTGATGTGGCCCGAGGCACTTGGCAAGGGGCCCACCGAACGTTCTTTTGTACAGATCTTGATTTACCAGGCTGTACCGGGCAGCTTGCGCCTGGAGTTTCTTTGCTTCTTTTTTGTTGCATGGGAGCGTTCTATCCTGCAGGTAGGACACAAACTGGTTGTGCCAGTCCCAGGTTCAATTTAAGGAAAATACCTCGGCGTGGTCGATGGCTGAATGAAGGAGGGTGACCACATATTCTTTGTTGATATTTTTGGTGGCTGCAGCCAGTTTAGATACGCTTTCTGCTTTGACATTTTGTGCTCGGGGGATTTGTTCGAAGAGACAGTCGTCGAACTCAAGCATAAGCTTATAAATTTCTGACTGATATCTCTGCAGTCTTTGTTCTTTGATTTAGTAAGTCCCAGTGACCTAATTCACAACGAGTTGAGAGTCGCAGTGGAGGATGAGTCGACGGGCTCCGTATTTGATGGCTAATTTCATACCTGCAATTACAGCCTCGTACTCGACTTCATTGTTAGTCATCTCTGGGCATTGTATGGACTGGCGAATTACTTCACCCGTGGGGACTTCGAGGATGAGTCCCAGTCCCGATCCCAAGACGTTCGTAGCGCCATCAGTGTAGAGGGTCTAGAGGTCGGTATGAGCGGAGGTACGAAGGGCCTCTTGCTCCACCTCCGGCAATAATCTTGTGCTAAAGTCGGTGAGCACCTGTGACTTGCTGGCGGTCCTTGGGTGGTAGGTTATATCGTGCTTACTAAGCTCTATGGCCCATTTAGCGAGCCTGCCTGAAAGCTCGGGCTTATGTAGGATGTCCCTCAGCCCTCAAGGGGAAGGTTGTGGAATGGCACTGGAAATACGGTCTGAGCTTCCGTGAGGCTACGACCAGTGCCAAGGCTAGTTTTTCGAGGTGAGGGTACCTCGTTTCGGCATCTACCAAAGTTTGTTGATATAGTAAATGGGGGATTGTGTACCTTTGTTTTCTCGGACTAGGACGGCGCTAACAGTGACTTCGGATACCGCCAGATATACCAGTAGGTACTCACCTGGGTTTGCTTTAACGAGCAATGGGGGCGAAGATAGGTACGCCTTCAGTTTCTTTAATGCCTCGATGCATTCCTTGTTCCATTGTAGCCCATAATATTTCCTCAGTACATTGAAAAATTTGTGGCATCTGTTCGAGGACCGGGAGATGAACCTAGACAGCATTGCTATTCACCCTGTTAGTTTCTGCACCTACTTCTTGCTTTTTAGAATCTCAGGTATCATATCTATGGCCTTGATCTGGTCCGGGTTGACTTCGATGCCATGCTGTGATACGAGAAAGCCCAGGAACTTTCCCGAGGCCATGCCGAAGGCGCATTTTTTCGGGTTCAACTTCATCCCGTATTGCCTTAGTATTTCGAAGGCCTGCTTCAGGTGATCGATCTAATCTTCCTTCTTTGCCGACTTTACTAGCATGTCATCGATCTAGACTTCCATGGTTTTTCCCAGTTGTTCCTTGAACATTTTGGTAACCAGCCTCTGATACGTTGCACCCGCATTTTTCAGCCCAAAGGGCATCACATTGTAGCAGTATGTCCCTCGGTGGGTGATGAAGGTTGTCTTTTCTTGGTCCTCTTCTGCCATCAGGATCTGGTTGCAGCTGAAACAGGCATCTAAGAAACTTAGTAGCTCATGTCCTGCTGTTGCGTCTTTCAGCTGATCGATATGGGGCAACGAAAAAGAGTCTTTCGGGCACGCCTTATTTAAGTCGGTGAAGTCCACGCACATCCTCCATTTCCCACTTTTCTTCTTTACCATGACCACGTTGGCGACCCATTGAGGGTATTTCGACTCTCTAACGGAACCATTAGCCAATAGCTTATCCACTTCTTCACTGACTGCCTCGTTGATTGTGGCATTGAATTTTCTCCTTATTTGCCATACGGGCGGATAAAGCGGGTCGACGTTCAATTTGTGGACGTCGATGTCTTTTGGTATTCCTGACATATCTGAATAGGAGAAGGAAAATAAGTCTGCATGGTTAGTTAAGAACTCATGGTACTTACCTGGGTCGGAGAGGTTGTGCCCGATGTAGGCCTTCTTAGAACTATCGGTGTTGTCCAGCTGTACTGGATCAAGGTCCTCGACTGTCGCCTTGCAAGCCTCTATGATATCTGGGTCCTTGACGCCCTCTGTTGTCGGGTTGACACCAGTCCCCGTCATGGCTGTTTACTATGCTTCCGCGCTTGCTCCTTTCAGTTGTTTGGTGTATGTGCAGTCTTGGGCGATCCGGTAGCATTCCTGGGTGGTGCGTGGTTCGCCCCATATGCTGAATACTCCCCATAGGGTGGGGAACTTGATTACCTGGTAGAAACTTGAGGGGATCGCTCGCATGGCGTGTATCCACGGGCATCCTATGATGACGTTGTAAGCTGTATCCTGGCTCATGACGTGGAACGTGGTTTACAGGGTGACTCCTCCTGCTAAGACAGGCAGCGATATTTCTCTGGAGGTTCGCTCTACTGCATTGTTGAAACCTGTTAGTGTTATGCAACGCGGTATTACCTTATCCTTGAGTCTCATTTGCGTGAGGACCCTTGGTTGGATAGTACACGCGCCGCTTTCGTCGTCTACCATGATTCTTCTTACGTCAGTATCAGCAATGCGTAAAGTTATAACTAAAGCATCGTAATAAGGAAACGACAAATCATTGGCATCAGACTTATCGAAGGTGATACTGTCTTCGAAGTTATCATACCGTTCGTGGGCGATCGTGCGCTTTAATTTGCGTGTAGTGGTGAATTTTACATGGTTGATTGCTGAGTCATTGATGTCACCGATGATCATTTGTATGGTGCTTGCCGGAGAAGGCGGCCTTGGTGGCTCTTGGGATTGATCGCGTCCTCTGGCAAAATTGGCTCTCCCTTTATCACTGAGCAGCTCCTTCAAGTATCCCTGATTTAGCATTCTGACTACTTCTTGTCGTAATCCTATGCAATCTTCTGTCTTATGTCCCCTTTCCTGGTGGAATTCGCATAGGACGTTCAACTTCCTTGCGCTGGGATCTGATTTCATTTTCTGTGGCCATTGCACCTTTGTACCCAGCTTTTCCAGTGCGTCCACTATTTCTGAAGGTGAGACACAAAAGTTATGAGTAGATAATAATTGAGGCATACCTCTTTCATTCCGAAGTGGGACGACGTGTTGCTCTAAGGCGTCTGGATGCCTTGGCAGGGGTGGATTGGGAGCTCTGATGTAGGGTTGATGCCTTTCTCTGGTAAACCGGGGGAGTGGATCCCATCGCCCGTGATATTCTTGTTGGAGGCTTCTACAGCTCCATTCATCTGAGGTCTGTAGGCTGTGGAATTCTTGCATTTGATCTTGAAATTTTTGCACATAGCTTTTATCAAGTCGCTATTGAGGTTGGAGCCATTATCAGTAATGATTGACTCTGGAATTACGAATCAACAAACAAAGCGGTCGCGGACAAAGTCTGCCACGACTTTCTTAGTCACTGCTTTGTAAGATGCTGCTTTGACCCATTTGGTAAAATAATCGATGGCTACTAGGATGAACCTGTGTCCGTTGGAAGCGGCACGCTCGATTGGTCCAATAACGTCCATTCCCCAAGCGGTGAACGGCCACGGTGAGCTTGTTGCGTTAAGCTTATTTGGAGGTACCTTTATCATGTCTGCATGTATCTGACAGCGGTGGCATTTTCGGACATACTGGATGCAGTCCGTTTCCATAGTCATCCAAAAGTAACAAGCGCAGAGTATCTTTTTTGCTAAGACAAAATCGTTCATATGTGGACCGCAGGTCCCAGCATGAATTTCCTCTAGTATCTTGGATTTCCTTTGTGTCAACACATCTTAATAATCCTAAATCGGGAGTCCTCTTATACACGATTCCTCCTCTATGAAAGAAGTTGTTGGACAATCTCCGAAGTGTGTGTTTTTGAGTAGGATTTGCAAGCTCTGGTACTCTTCTTTTGCCAAATTTTCCTTGATATCATGAAACCAAGGCTTTCCGTCTTCTTCTTCTTCAACATGGGCACAATAAGCTGGCTGATTATGGATTTTCACCAAAATGGGATCAATGGAATTCTTATTTGGATGTTGTATCATAAATGATAAGGTGGCCAGTGCATCGACGAACTCATTCTAGATTCTGGGAACATGTTGGAATTCCTTCTTCGTGAACCTCTTTCTTAATTCCTGTACGTGGTGTAGATACGGGAGTATCTTGGAGTTCTTGGTTGCCTATTCTCCTCGTACTTGATTTATAAGTAAGTCTGAATCTCCAATCACTAGCAGCTCTTGAACATTCATGTCAATGGCCATTTTGAGTCCTAAGATGCAGGCTTCATACTCGGCCATATGTTGGTGCAGGGGAACCTGAGTTTGGCAGACATCGGATAATGCTGATCGATTTCTGATATTAGGACTGCTCCATCGCTCCCTCCTAATTTCTGATTGTACTGACGTCAACCGGTGGGTCGGACCATTAAGGTCATCTTCGTCTGCCCTTACCTCTGCGCAGTAGGCATTGTGGATCTCTTCCCATGTGGTGGGGGGCTACTTCATGAGTCGACTGAGCAGCTTTTTGGTAGCTTTTGACCCATCTTTGTTTAGCCCGTTCTGTTTAGCACGTTTGGCAGGCCCATCCTTATTCTATTGAATCGTGCAAGAAGTCCCTAAGCCCCTTGCCCGCTGTCTGTCTGATTGCAAAGATATCATTGACTCTTGCTTCAGCCTTCTTTTCTCCCGCGTGGGCGGTGGCAAACTTATCCATCATTTCTTCGAAGGCGGTGGCAAACTTATCCGTCATTTCTTCGAACATTGATATTGCTCTGGCTGGTAGCTGAGAGTACCATGTCAACGCCCCTCCTGTTAAAGTTTCACCGAACTTTTTTAATAATATGGATGGCACCTATTCTTTTGTTAGGTCGTTACCTTTCACAGCTGTTACATAATGGACCAGGTGATCTTCCAGGTCTGTGGTCCCATCGTATATTCTCAGGTATGGGGGCATCTTGAAGGTTTTAGGGATCGAATAAGGAGCAGCTTCTTCGTTGTATGGTTGCTAGACGAACCTTCCCGCGTCGCATTTTGGCAGCAGTTTAGGAGCTCCGGGTATCTTGTCTACCCTTTCTTGGTGCTCCTTCATTTGATCACGAAGCGCTTTGTTCTCGTTCTCCATTTCTTCCATTTTCTTAAGGATGGCCGCGAGTGCACTGTCGTCCTTGTTGATTTTGGTGCAAGCGCTGCTCGCTCGCATACCGTTTGGTCCATCGATGACAGCCGCAATTTCTATCGTTGATGAGTCTTTTGGATTTCCTTGAGATGGTTTCTCGAGCATGGCACTTAGGGTGTTTGTCAGCCATTCTTCCAATAGCTTCTTAACTACTGGGGGTATTTCTTTTACTGCGGACGTTGAAGCTTCTTTTTCTCGCAAGATCGTTAGATCTTCGAGCGAAGAGGGTGAAAGCCCCTCCTCTGGGATGCTACTTGGTGTTGTGTTTGCGGCATTTTCTCTACCAGCCTCGTTGAGAGGGACTATAAGGTTGGTTAAGACATCTGCTATCATTTTTAGCCTTGATTCTTTGTCTGCCATTTGTTAGCTCCACGGAGTTCGAAGTATAGAGATCATTGTTCTTGATATCCTAGACGTGAACTATGATTTCGATTACCGAAATTCTCACAGACGGCGCCAAATTATTTATTCAAAAGTTGAACTATACTTTTCGAGCAAATCAATCAATGTAGTTAAAGAGGCAAATCGTAATTGAAAATAATAGACTCTAGGAAGATATTTGTAATCGGTCTAAGAGATGATGATAACTGTTAGTAAAATAGGA